>JAJTUB010000130.1:0-46138 GCA_036971345.1 Dactylellina drechsleri | reverse complement strand
AAAAATAGTAATAAATTACTAAAAATAGTTAAAATTACGGTTTTTAATTAAATTTATAAGCCAAAAAAACCATTAAAAAAATAAAAAACCACCCAGCGGTTCCCCACGGCTCATATCAAACCACCCAGCGGTTCCCCACGACCCATATTAAACCACCCAGCGGTTTCCCATGACCCCTCTCAAACCGACCCAACCCGCTGGTTTCTGGGTTAAAACCAACCCATGTCGCACTCTAATTAGCATTAAATAGTTTTATAAAAATTATAAATAGACCTGATATAATCAGCTTTTTAATAAAATTAAATTATTTTATTATATTAATAATATTATAATAAAAATCTCCAATATTTATAATTGAAGTTTTAATAATAAGGGGGCCAATATTTACATCCAACTTAATAATTTAACCTATAATAAACTTAAGTAGGTTACATATTATACATATATACTTTGATGTTTACTCTGTATATATAAAAGACTTAGTCAGTATTTATTTAATTAATTAATTTTTTTAATTTTTTATATATATTTTTTTATTTAATAAAAATAGTAGATAGGTACTGAATAGAGTTATAAAAATATTTACCAAATTCTTTCTTTTCTGGCTCTAAATTTACTTCAATTTCCAACTCTCTTTTTTTTACTCTTTTTAACACTACTTAGCCAATATAAAATTAATTAAAAACCTTAACAACTTCCTCTAGGTTTCCATCAATTTTAGCTTAAATAGTAGTTTTGATTAAAGCCTATAAATCTAAAATTTTCTTTTTTTTTTTGGATTTTAATTTTTTGCTAAAGGTAATAACCATTTTGTCTACAACTCAAACCAAAGTTTCTTAGTTTTATACAACTGCTTTATAATTGTTGTTGTTATCTGCATTAAGGATAGGAGAAAGAGGGTCATTTAATTCTGAGGCAATATGAGCAAAATATAGAAGTTTGCAGACTTTTTCTAAAATTTCCAGCCAAATTTTTCTAATACCTACCTCAATTTTTATGTATACAAGCGAATCATATTTTAAAAAAATCTTTTCAACATTTTTACATAATATATATTAAATTAGGTTGAATTTGTTACCATTTAATTAAAATGAATTACAAATTTCACTAACTCTGAGAAATTGAGTACTAACTCTAAATCAAACCACACAATTACCAAAAACAGCCATTTTAAAAACTTAAAAAATAAACAATAAAAATTTTTTTTTCTAAAAATTTAAAATATTAAATATTTATAATATCAATTCAATCAAAGATTATATTTTAGTAAAAGAAAGTTATATAATTATAAAAAAATTAATATTATTATAATTAATATATATATTATTATTACCAAAAAATTAAATGGAATATATGGAAATATATATTTGAAATATATTATTTAATAATATAAATTCAATAATCTTCTTTCTCTAGTTCAAATGAACTCTAAAACTAAATAATATTTCATAAAGTCATCTACAAATTTCTATAACATTCAAACTTATACTATATATCCAAGTTTATATTCAAAACTCAATTAACACTTATATTAAATTTCAAAAGCTCTTCTTTATACTACTAAAACACTATTCAAATAATTACAAAACAATTATTGTTATTTAAAATTTTAAATATATTATTATTTAAATACAAATATAATTTTCATACAATATACTATTTTTTTACAGTTTTTTAATTTCATATCATTTAAACTTCATATTTATAAATTTTAGAACCTTTATAGGGTTCCTAAAAGTACACATAATCACCAATTCATACTATACATATACATTTAATCTCAATTCTTAAAATCAAATAAATATATAAAATCATAAAATTACATAAAATTATCAAAATAACTTTATATTATTTCTTATTAAATTTTAACTGAATTAATAAAAATATACTATATACCCTAATTAATTAATTAAAAAATATTTTATTTTTAATTTTTAATTTTTTTAATTTTACTTTTTTCATAGATTTTTATATATTATATATATTTAAATCAATATATTATTGAGTTTATATAAGTTTATATAAATATAAAATAGCTTATACAAATACTATTTATATTTTAGAAAAACTTTTAAATTTTTAAAATAATATAAAAGCTACTTCTAAAAAAAATATAAAGAAATAATATTATTATTATTAGAAAACAATATATTTTAATTTAATATTATAATATAATAAAATTTATTAATTAAAATTAAAAGCTTTTGTAAAATTGTTAAGAATTTGTTTAAAAATAATCTAATCTCTAACAAACTACTAAAAAAAAAAAAAATAATCAAAAATATTAATACAAAACAATCAAATTTATTTAAATTATTTATTTTATATTTAAATCTTTTGTATATAGGTGCTGGGATTTTATATAATACTCTATTTATATTTTCTAATTTAAAAAAAAATTTATAATATTTATTTATAAACCTTGAAGAATTCAAATTAGCAAAATAATTTATTAAAAATAATATATTACAAAAAATAATTAATAATTTTTTTAAATTAAAAATTGGTTTGGTTTTTTTATAGTTACATTCAAAACACTTCATATCTATTTACAATTTACATAACAAAATTAGAAAAATAGATAAAAATCTTAACATAAAATTTTTTAAACAAGATATTTACAATTTTAATATTAATAAATATTTAAATTCACCTTATTTTTAATATAATCCAATAGAAATAGTAGGATATCTTTTAAAATAATATGTTTATACTTTACAAATACACTTTATTTCTAAACAAAATTTTTTAAAAATTAAAAAAAGATAATTTACAAAATTATAAACTAAAAATTAATAATATTATTAATAGAAAAATTTACCAATTAAAATTATACTTATACTAATTTTCTACACCTCTAATACTATTTATTTAAGTAATTTTTCAAATAATAAAAAAACTTAGTTAATATATTTATTAATTAGGAATTTTAATTTAAAATATTGAAATTAACCATCCAACCATGCTTATATACTTTTAGTATTATTCTTAATCCCACCCAAAAAAGATAGGTTATAATTTAAAAAAAAACGATATATAAACAATAAAATTTATATAATTATTTAAAAAATATTTTAGTTTTTAAATAAATATCTAAACAAATTATTTATATCTTACAAAAATGGATATAAACATATTTGTTACTTTTGATTATATAAATAGATTATAAATTATATAAAATATATTAATTTTTTAAATATTATACTTAAATTTTATTTAGTTTGTATAATTTTTACAAAATTTTTATAAAATTTCAATTAGTATATTACATATCTAGAGTATGATTATTTAAGTTATAAAAAACAATTAAAAGATTTAAGCCAAAATATCAAAATAATAAAACAAATATTAAGATTAAAAGGTGTAATTGGTATTGTAATAGTATTTCTAAATTTGAATGTATCTGTATTAAGTATTTATAAATTTGATATTTTTTACTATATCTATTTCGGAATAGTTAAGCACATCTTAAATTAAATTATAAAATTTTTAAAAAAATATAAAAAATTATTTTATTTTAATCAATGTTGAAATTTAATACCAGTTTATCCTAAATTTTATTTATTCAAAAAAAACTATGACCAAGTAATTCAATAACAAAATAAAAAAATAAGATTAATTATTAAAATTCTTATTACAATAATAACAATTATTTTAAAAGATTTTTCAATTTTAAAAAAATTTATATTTATTTATTTTATTCAATATATAAATTTATTTATTAGTTTTGTTCTTTATTTAACTTATATTTTTTATACAAAATAAATCCTTTAAAATATGCAATTTTAATTTTAATAATTTCATAATTTAAAAGATATTTTTTAAGAATTTTGATTTAATAGATAAGTGATATAAATAAAATCTACAAAAAATAACTTAAATACCAAAAAGCTTGATGAGTATAAATTGATAAATTTAGAAAATATATTAAATAATAATATTTATAAATTTTTTTTTTTTTTTAAGTAAATTATTTCAGGAAATGTTTAAGCACATCTTAGAAACAAATAAGACTATTAATATAAATAGAGTATTTTAATTTTATTAAAATTTACTTAATATCACATTTTTATTCATCAATTAAAGAATTTGGATATTTAAATAGTTAATTAATAAAGATTGGTAAAATTTTCCATACAGATTAGTTTTAAAACAACTAGACTATATCTAACTATAAAAATATATATATTCAAATTATTAAATATCAATTTTATAAATATTAATTTAAAATTTGATTTTTTAATCTTTTTTAATTAGTAAAAGAAGGAAAGAAAATTTTAAGATTTAAATAAATTTATTTTAAATTTATATTATTTTTAAAAAATACTAGATATCTAAGTCAAAGATAATCTAATTCTAATAAATTTTTTAAAAAATTATTAATTAATTTTTAAAGTTTTTATAAATACTAAAAAAATCTATTCAAATTTAATATAATTTTAAATAAATCAAATATAAAAAATAAAAATTCCTTTTAATAAATACTTACCTAAAAAAATTTTAAAATTATTGATAGAACAAAAAAAATAATTGATAATAGATTATATTAAATCAATATAATCTTTTTTAGACTTAAGCTAGGTTCTTATAGCTTACTTACAATCTCTACTAACTTTATAAATTTTTTTAAAATTAAATTTTTATTTAAATTATTTAGTTAAATTTAAAGTTTAAGTATACTAATCCCTGCAAATCTTAATTAAAAACTTCCAAATTCAAAGCCTATTTTTAAATCATATCATTTAAATAACCAAAAATTGGTAGAATAAAAGACCTCATAACAACTATATTATTTTTTAAAAGTTTAATACAAGCTGATATAGCAATTTTTACAAAAAAATAATAATAAAATTAAAATTATTATTTATATTTTATAATATAGCTAATAATAAAATAATGTAATTAGCTTTTATTACCAAGTTAAAGTTATACACCAAAAAAACAATACAAAAACTTTATAGATTTATATAAATAAGTAAATATATTTTTATCAATTATAAACAAGAAAATTTTTAAATATATTAAATAATTATTCCTATTTATAAGATTATTAGATTAGTATATTTAATACCATATATACCTAAATCTTAGATATATTTACTCAATACCTATATGGATTTGAATACTTAAAATAATATATATCCTTATAATAATAATAATATAAATATTAATATAAATTCTAATAATGAAAATAATATAATTAAATAGGTTATTAAGAGATATGTATAGGTTTTTAGGAGAATTTACTTAGCCTATTTAATCTTTAAGAATGATTTTTTTTTTTTTTCTTAAAATGATTTTTTTTTTTTGGTAAGGTTTTATAAAGCGGGATGGCACCAGACAGTACCAGACGGGCACAATAAAGAAAATAAAGAAACCTCTGTCTAGACGTCCAGACGGAATTGTGTTTTTTTCCTGATGTTATTGTTGCGGTATACGTACAAGGCGTCAGCCGGGTCGATACGTACCGCTCTATAAATAGAGAATAGGCGGATCTACGATGTGTTGATATCACGATCAATCGATCATCAACCATACATATACAGACCTACATACGTTCCAGCTATAAGCACTGAGCCTTAAGCCCTTACACGTTATCAGCACCAACTTCCGATCTCTAGGAAGTGAATCTACCAGCTGCTTATAGTAAATTAACCGCTTCCACGCTTCTACGGTTGAGAACGTACTCGATCCCTCGAGATAACCCCTGAACTGCAAGCTTACCCCGCTCTTTCGATAATACCGCAATGTCGACTATTACTTTCCCAGTGTGCTTCATCCTTACTGCTAACGGCAGCAATTACCAAGTTTGGCAGGGTAAGGTACGACAGGTATTGGGTTCGAACATCCGGTACGGGTATTGTTTCTCTTGATTTATTGAGGATACATCCGTAGCCGCTCCAGCCAGTACCCCTGATGTCACATAATTTACTGTCATGGAAGGTGGTGACTTTCAATCTGTAGCGGAGATCGCAGATACCGTTAGTTCCATTTTGGCAGATAGGTACGATGCTGCCAGATTTACAGCTAGCATCATTATCCAAGACTCCGTACACGAAGATATCCACAATACTCTCATGGGCCTCTCTCCCAAAGAGATGATGGATCTGCTGAAGCAGAGGTACAGACCGGATACCCAGAGTGCCATAGACGTACTCGAGTATCGCCTCTTCAGTCTTAATATCTAATTCACCGGCCACGATGCCCATACAGCCGTAGCGAGATACTTTGAAGAGGTTGCACAAATACAGAAAAAGAGAAGTGATCTCTCATCCACTACCTTCTCTTAATCTAGCCTTATTAATGCCGCTAACGGTGCAATTAATAATACTGGCAGAGACTATTTATGCTTATATACTGTCACCTGGTTCGCTCACAATAGCTCTGAAGATTTAGCGGCATATACCGTTGACAAGTTTTGTGACTTTATTCTCTTAAATATTACCTGCTACCTTAATGGACTGAGTGCACGTGGATTTGTGCCTCTCAGGCCGAAGAGATCCAAATATCGAGTCCTTTACGACTCACTGCCCTCTGACAGTTACCAAGAAGATGATTCTACAGCAGCAGCGGTATTTAAAGGTAATAAATGTAAGTTTAGATGTAATGTAGGTACAGGTGATAAGTAGAGTGAAGATCCAACTATAAATAAGAAGTTGTGTATCGATTTAGGCGAAAGATCAGGTACTGGTATTGGTAGTGTACCTCCAAAATAGAAAGAGAAATTAGTTTATCTATCTTGTGGTAGTTATAGACGTACGAACTATCCAGAGAGCCGTTGTTTCAAACTATATCTAGAGCTTATATCTCCAAAATGGAAGAAGAAGAAGGCTGATCTTTATCTTTCTGTCCTTGAGCCTCGTGACGTAGTAACTGCATATAAAGCCAATATCTTAGAGAGAACTGAATTCAGTGACTCTAGAACTGCATGGCATATCGATTCAGGTGCGAGTGACTGGATCTGTAACTTAAAATCCATGTTTAAACCTAATAGTTACGTCAAGTTCGATATACCTAGATGCATCCGGCTTGGAGATAACTCAATTATACCTGCTGAGGGTTACGGAGAAGTTGTTATAGAGATTGAAACTGTGATCTTGACTGTATATGACGTGCTATTTGCACCCCAAATGGTCATAAACCTCTGTTTTGTTAGGAAATTGCAAAAGAGAGGTGTTAGCGTATATTTCATACTGCAAGACAATACTCTAGTATTAAACAGTATTATTATTACAAAACCTATCTTCAACAACAATATAAACCTCTACATACTAAAGAGCAGTAGTGAAAGCAGTGTACCTAAAGAGGTACACAACAGTAAAGAATCTTTTATCTCTGAGTCTATAGCTCTAGCGGCTTACCAATTGGCTACGGATCATACACTCCCAACTGAAGTTACAGACTTGTTACGCTGGCATAGGAAACTAAGCCATACCGATTAAAAAACAATACATAAAACAATGGTAAAAGCTGGGGCAGTAGTGCCTCCTAGTTTGCAGGGTAATCTATACTATAAAACCTGTCTCTTATCCAAAGCATTAATCTATCGCAATTCAACCTCCACTACAACTAAGAAGTTACGACCCATGGAGCATATCCATATAAACATAGTAGGATTATTTAAAATTTTATTATTTTATAAGCGATACATTGACAAACTCACTACACTAGATGGCCAAGCTAGGTATGCACTT
Organism: Dactylellina drechsleri; assembly: GCA_036971345.1. Classification (NCBI taxonomy): domain Eukaryota; kingdom Fungi; phylum Ascomycota; class Orbiliomycetes; order Orbiliales; family Orbiliaceae; genus Dactylellina; species Dactylellina drechsleri. The sequence continues at coordinate 38,444 of JAJTUB010000130.1, read as the reverse complement.
ATAATTATAGACAAAGTTACTCACTTCAAATAGGTGCGTTTCTTCACAAAACATAATAAATATTGGGTACGATTTATTCAATTCGTGACTCTAGTAGCGCACCGCTACAGCCAAGGCTCTAGGGTAATAGGAGTACAACTCAATAACACTAAAGAATTCTTACAAAAAAAAATTCTGGAGTTTTGCCAAAATTACGGCATTAAAATTGAACCATCAACTACATACACACATGAATAGAACAATACCATTAAAAGAACAATATGTGCCTTGTGTGAGCTTGCAGCTGCAATATTTATTAAATCTAACTTACCAGAACCATTTTAAATCGAAGCAATCTCAAATGCTTGCTTTGTTAGTAATCGACTCATACTGCTTAAAGAGAAGGGTAAAGAGAGCCCTGAGGCTCCAGATATATAGCTCAATAATAATCCGGTTGATTATACACGTTTCTACCCATTTAACTGTCTTGTATACATTACAGTCCCCAAAAAAAACCAAACCAAAACTTTCAGTTAGCATTGAGTATGGAAAGGTATTTTTGTGGGTTATATACGCATTATGAAGTAGTATAAGGTATGGAATATAGCAAAGAGGTGAATTGTTGTCGCTAGAGATGTAGTCTTTATTGATAGTGTTATGCTTGTAAGAGAAGACTTCGATTCACACTTCTTAGAGATTAAATACTGGAAGAAACTAAATATTGGTATTATCTTATTGTTATTTGTACTCTTAGATCTGTATGATGAAGAGATTTAGTAATAGCTTAACGTTAGGGAGTTATGTGATGAAAAATAATATTATATTGGTATTATTTTACTGGCAGGGGAACTGGCTTGAATTTCCAAATTTACAGTTGTTATTGATCTGCTACCTCCTTAATAGTAAGAGGTATAATTACAATTGTAAGAATCTATAATTACAGTTGAACAAGTACTGGATCTTAGTCTTTTTGTATTAGAACCTGTTGAGGAACTTATTGTGCTAAGATGTAGTAATAGACTAAAGAGTATAGAGACTGTGTGTGCATTTCATACCACAGTGGTTGTTAGCTCTGAAGATAAATACTTACAATATTTACAAGAAGTAGAAATTGCTGTTTTTATAACTGCAAAAAATGTATTTATAGATTTAGATTTATTTTAATTTTATGATGAAGTGATAGTTAGTAATGAGAAAGATGACTGGTTAGCTGTAATTTAAAGAGAGATGTTGTTGTTTATTGATAATAAGATATGGAGTGCATTTTCAGAGGTATTGAGAGGTATTAAACTTTTGAATATATGCTGGGTCTTTACTAGGAAGTGTATGGATATAGGGATATTATATAAGGTTAGGTTGGTAGTAAAAGGTTATGAGCAGTGCTATGGAGTTTATTATATTGAAATGTATGTACTGGTAGTTAATCTATGTATGGTATGTATGTTACTAGTGCTTGCTGTAGTTCTAGATTTAGAGGTTTATTAATTGGATGTTAAAACTGTGTTTTTAAATGCGTACCTACCTTTTGAGGAGAGAGTCCTTATTGCGATATCCAGTGGCTATACTCTGCCTAATGGTATAACTGCACTGTTACTATTGAAGTCGTTATATAATTTTAAGTAGGTATCTTACTTGTGGAATGAAGATCTAAATTGTATTTTCACAAGCTTAGAGTTTCTATTTAAGATGACTAAGAGTTAAGCTGATGAGTGCCTGTACTTCTGTGAAGGTATGATTATTGTTACATACATTGATGACTTTTTAATCTTCTCTAATAGTACTTTAATGATATGCAGAGTTAAAGAGGTACTTATGAATAAGTACGCTATTAAAGATATGGGTGAAGTATACCAGTTTTTGAAACTGTGGATTAGACGTAACCATACTTGTAGGTCATTACAGATAGATTAGGAGGGATATTGTAAGAGTATACTAAACCAATTTAACTTACTGGATAGTAAATCTAGACAAACTTTTATGGATCCAAGCACACGACTTTCAAAAGATGGCTCTTGGCCTGTATTGGCTGAGGAAGAGTACGAAATCTACCATGCTATGGTTAAAACATTAAATTATGTAGTATATGAAAATTGACCTGATATGGCTTATACTGTTTTAAAATTAGGATAATATTCCCATATATTTATAGAGGAATATTAGGAAGTTGTTATCTAGACTTATTAGTATTTTGTTGGTATTCATCAACAATTTCTGTATTATAATTATAACAGAATTGATCCAAAAGATTTCTTTCTGATGTTAGAGGGGTATAGTGATGCTGATTACGTTGAAATTTATGGCTATGAGAGTATAGTATGTAAATCCATTTTCGGATATTTATACATGCTGGTAAGTAGCGCTATCTCATGGGGAAGTAAGTTCCAAATTATAGTTGTGAAGTTGACTATTAAAGCAAAAGTAATTGTATTTAATGTAGCTGGTATTGAAGGGAAGTGGTTATGTAAGGTATTGTTGGAAGTTTTATTATTGATGTAATCAGATATAACACTACCTTTATCTTTTACGGTGCTGTATATGGATAATATTGCTGTTATAATGGTAAATAGAATTGGTGGTAACTAATAGAAAACCAAGTATTATGAAGTATAATACTTTTGGATATGTGGAGAGATTAAATCCAATATTTTCAAACTGGAATATTGTAATATAGGTAGGTTATTTGTGGATGCTATGATTAAGCTGCTATTGTCTAAAACTTATAGTTTTTATGTTATACGCATGAATTTGCTTGAATAGAATAATAGATAAGTTTTATTGAAGAATAATAAGTATAATTCTATTAATAATATAAATGAAATTGTAGAGAACTAAATAAATAAATAAAGAACTAGTGTTGTTAGAGGTGTACTAAGACGGAAATGCGAAGCTAGCCGCTGTATTGTCTTTTGCTATAGTGTAATTTTGTATTCTATAAACTTAATTATTAACTGATGTGTTTGAAAATTGCTAATAAACTAATTATTATACTTACGTATTGGTATAAACCTGTAAATAAGTTAATTCTGTTATAATGTTTTGTAAAGTAGGTAGAAGAGTTGTACTGCTAAACAGACCTTTTGCTGTGTCAACTGTAGTAACCACTTATGCTTGTGTAGTACCTGCACTTCCAGTTCCACCAGCTCCACCACCTCCACTGGCTACAGCTAGAGTTGCATTAGCTGCATTCAACTACACCATTACATGCCTAACATCAAACTGTGGCAGGAGGTGAGGTATGTTACCTATTAGATTACTGGTATTGTTATTAGGAAACCACTGCACCCCTGCCACTATACAGTTGTTGGATACTGGGGGTGGACCTCCTAAGGCTACAGGCATGTTTGCAGTCCAGCCATGGGCCTGAGGAGCTGCGATTGCGTAATACCAAACAGCAGTACTGGGTATAATTGCCAACTGGGGTGGATTATAGATGACAAATGATGTTTTGCCCTGGTGTTGAGTTATTAACCTATTTAGTTACTATCTTTTGAGACTTACAATCCAGAAAAAATAACTTATACTATGTATAGATGTTGTTAATTAAAGTACAGCAAGCATACTTATTGCTGTATGAATTGGGAGATATGATACACTTTTTATGGTTATTATAGCAATACTGGTACTGTGGTGCGCACATGTATGTCTGCGGATTGGTGATGATGGTGTTAAACTGGTTCAAATTCGCAGCAGCGGCACCAGCAACAGCTATTGTAATGTTATGGAGTTATAAAAGTATAAAATAAGTGTATATACAGCTTAAAAAGTTAGCTAGAGTGTTAATATTAAAAGAAATAAAGATATTAATAAATCTAGGGTAATGAAAATTTAGTTAAGTACTCTGATTTGTATTCATACCTTTAGAGCTATAAAACCAACTACACACTAATTATAAAACTTTATGGTTCTAAGCTAGGGAAATAGCATGAAGCTCTAAAAATTATTATCTTATAATAAAACAACACATACTGCAGATCTATAGCTACTATAACAATATTGAGATTGATATAATAAGTACTATGGTTTTATAGGCACGGGGTTGTTATATATATAGCTATAATTGGACTTATAACTATAAATATAATTGTTTTTTAGTTACAATGTTGGATTTCTAAATATTAAGTGCTAATGCGCACTTTGTCTACGCCTACTATTGTATGGAACTGTTGGTGTTATATAAAACAAGATTGGCACTTAATACTATATAATTACAACAATTAAAGGCATACTATTAGATCTGCAGCAGCACTTAACTGGTATAACTATTATTGGGATATAGGCTCTATAATTAAATTTTTCTGACCTGGATTACAACTGTTGCGATAGTAATACTAGATCTAGTTATACCGCGAGAGCGCTATGATGTTATGATATAGTAATAGGGTAGGTATATATTTCGGTTACTACGGTTTAAACCGTAGAACCGGCTGGTTCGTAAGTATTAAAAGCTATAAACGCATCGTGAATAAACCGTCTAAACGCCTCCTACGAGCTGGGGTGTTGCGGTATACGTACAAGGCGTCAGCCGGGTCGATACGTACCGCTCTATAAATAGAGAATAGGCGGATCTACGATGTGTTGATATCACGATCAATCGATCATCAACCATACATATACAGACCTACATACGTTCCAGCTATAAGCACTGAGCCTTAAGCCCTTACAGTTATAAATCCTATTTTATGTATTATTCTTAAAGTAAAAATAATAGAATTATTAAAAATAAATAAATATTAATAGTATTTTAAAAATTATAATTTTTATATTTTTTATAAATAGTAATATTTTATTTTAATAACTTTAATTATAATTTTTTTTAATATAATTTTTTAGTTAATTTATTTATATCTTTTTAATATAATTTTAAATATTTTTATAAATAACTACTTGGTAATTTCTTTATATTTTTTTATTTTGGTTATATTAGTATAAACTTTACTTTGTAATTTTATAATTAAATAAATAATTAAATAAATATAATTTTAAAAATAATTAGAATTTCTTTTGTATATTAGTTTTTAAAATTATATTAAAATTTAAAATTATATTTTATAATAGCTTAGATTTACTATAATTTAATATTGTTATATTTTATAAATTATTAAAATTTTATTATAAAATTTTTGTAAATTAAGTAAGGAAAATATATATTTTATTTTTTTTAATAAATTTTTATTTTTATCTGATCGAGCTACCAATCTAGAAAAGAATATAATTTAAAAATAATATAAAAGGGTTGCTAATTTTAAATATAAAAAATAATAAAAACTTAAGTTATTGAATAATCAGAATTATTAATTATATAAAATTAAATAGTTAATATAAAATTAATTTAAAACTAAATTTATTTTTGATATTTTAATTTATTTTTTTATAATATGCTAGGCCTATTTTTAATAAGAATATAATTATGTTTATGCAATTTTTAAATACTATTTCCTCAATTATTAATTACAAATTGTTATATTGCGCGTAGATGTTTGTTCCTTTGTTTAAAATAAATATGAAGTTCTTTATATTGTCGGATTTGGTTATACCATTTAAAGTTATTAAGTATATATATTGATTTGAGCTATTATAGGTATTCTGAACTATAGAGTTCGCCATGGGTTGGTTTTAACCCAGAAACCAGCGGGTTGGGTCGGTTTGAGAGGGGTCATGGGGAACCGCTGGGTGGTTTTTCTAAAAATCAAAAACCACCCAAAAACCGACGGTTCCCCGCTTATCGATAAGAACTTATCAGATTACGTAATCAAATCACGTGATCACCAAAATTTTTATTATATAATTTTAATTAAAATTTAATAAAAAAATTTAAAAAAATTAAATTTTATATAGTACGACGTATACGTATATACGACGTATGCGTATATACAACGTATACGCATATAGTACGACGTATACGCATATACGACGTATACGTATATACGACGTATGCGTATATACAACGTATACGACGTATGAAATTTTCAAAAAAAAAATTAATCAATTCGTATTTTTCGTTTGTAAACGGTTTAGCGCTTAATTTTATTTAATTAAATTTAATTTAAAAACTCGCTAAAAAAGCACTAGTCGTTTTAGCGTGTTTCAAGATCTCCCACACCTAATTTTAATTGTTTTCATAAAAAAATCGAAAAAATTAAATTAAAAAAATTAAAATTAAATAAAAAAAAAATTAATAAAAATTCAATTTAATTTTTTTAAATTTTTTTATTAAATTTTAATTAAATTTATATAATAAAAATTTTGGTGATCATGTGATCTGATTACATAATCTGATAATTCTTATCGATAAGTGGAAAACCATCCAGGCACCTATAAAAAACCTACCCATCCGGTTAACCTAACCATTTAAGCGCTGAAATAGGTACCCAAAACCAAAAAAAAACCAATAAGTCATAAGCACCAGAACCGGGGTAAACAGTTGCTTGGCGGTACAAAAAAAAAACCGTTTGGGCACCCACAACACAGTTTTTGGGCGGTGCCCATGGGCGAACCGGACCGGATACAAACTCTACTCGAACCACATCGAGAGCACTAGGCTCGTGCGGTTTTACAAATACTATTAATATTACCTTAGAATAACCTAGCATCTAATTATTAAAATTAGAATTATTATTTAATTACCTTCCACTATTACAGATCTACTACTAGTTACCAGTTAATAACCAAAAATTTTATCTATTATAATTAAATTTTTAGTTATACATCAAGTAACTTTACTAAACCAAATCTATTAACCTAAATTTAACTTAATTCCCACTTAAAATTTAAATTCTTACTAGAATTATAGTTTAGTTATTATTTAAATTCTTACCTAAAATCCAACCTTAATTCTTCTTTTAGGTTAAATTTTTCTAATTAATTATTAATTTTTAATTAAAATTTTTACCTGCTATAATTGAGTTTTTAATTCAAAATTAAATAACCCTAGGCTTATTTAATTACTTTTATTAGTTGTTTTTATTAAATAATCTTAATTATATTTTCTTGTTATAGTTAGTCCCTAATTAAGTATTAGTCTAATCATCTATTTTTGGTTTAGCTACCTAACCTAAATTAAATAAATTTTATTTAAAATTTATTTATTTTTATTTTATTTTTTGCTATTAATTACCAGTTTGTAACTAAGAATTTTACTTATTACAATTAAATTTTTGGTTAAGGGTTAGGTGATTTTTAGTATAATTAATTATTTTCCCTAATTACCCTTATCAAATAATCCCAACTACGCCTTCCTATTATAAATAAATTTGCAGTTAGGTTTATAATTAGGTCTATAGCTGAATTTAGTTTAACTACTTACCCTCAGTTTGGCTATTTATTTTAAATTTAGTTACCTACTCTCAGTCTATTTATCCACCTTCAGTCTAACTTATTATTTATTTTTATTTTAATTGTTTAACCAAATTTTATATATGTTGTTAATTTATCTTTGGTTTAATTATTAATCTAATTATTAACCTAACCTTTACTTTACCCTTGTTTTAAGTTAAGTTTACTAATTTTGTATAATTAATATGAATACTTGACATAAATGCATGTGTTACCAAATCTTAGTATCTTTTTTATATGGTGTTGATTGACACGAGCGCTTATTTTCCACAGCTCAGATCCAGTAGGTCATTCGTAAGAAAGTGCATTAACTAATTAAGACAATAGCAACTTTTTATTTGGGCCACCCAACGTTCCCAGTCCATCTGCAATTTGTTCCCAATTCCTGATTGAGTTTGCTCACGGCCGGGAAGTTTTTGCATTGAGTAACGAAAAGATTTCCACTACCATTCTCGTGGTAAGGACTTGCGCAATTTGCGTATGTTCCTGGACCAAGCTTGCTTAAGAAATTAACCGCCTGATCATTGCTATCACACCTGAAATACAATATATCTTGCATTGTAATAGCAGAGACCGATGTTCCTGCTAGTAATCCTACTAGGATAGTGACCGCGTGCATATTGATCCGATATATCAAATAAATTGACGATGATATAAAATTTATAAATTTGGAAAGCTGTCAAAGCTCTAGGAATGGTAATTCTGAATTCAGGAAACGTTATTATTATGAGTATGAGATTTTCAATTGCAGTTGCAAATTCTAGTCCAAAATATACCAGAATATACTGAATAAAGGACTAAAGGGATGACAAACTTTGGACGGTTGACTTTTCGCTTAGTATCCTATTACGGAAGAAGAATTTTGCGAGATTTCAAGTTTTTGCTTAAAGGATAATAAGTAATAGATAGAAAATAAGGATTCAAAAGGAAGGAAGCAGCTCTTATATAATAACAGGAAATTCTTTAGTAATATATCGGTAGATTTGTATAATCCCGATACGCATATTTTGAGAATTTTATGGTTTCTAACACTACTTTTTATAGTATTTTTAGTCTTGAGTTTCCGAAAGCATGCATATCCAAGCTCTCATTACATATATATATATCTATTTCTTTTTCCCTTCTCCTTCCCTTTTTCTTTCTTAAAGTGATCGGGAAGGCGAATTCACGTCTTCAAAGTCTTTAGATATTAGCTAGCATCACGATAGTTACTTACAATCATAGAAAAAGATATATCTATCCAAAATATACCATCAGATGCTATTTGGGTGAGCGAAACCGGAATTTAGCGCTAATTGCTCAAAGCAATTTTCAGTAAGGTTTTTACCAAATCAAGGCTTTGTGGTCAGTTGTGTCAGAGACACCTCCCAGGGCGCTTTCATGCGATATAAATGTTCAAGATGAGATAAAATATGTACGGTATATATTATCTATTCGGCCGCCTATACATGTCAAAGAGGTATATGGGGATGCCAGAAGAAATCTATCTAGGTTGCTTAAGAGCGTTAGTTCGTTTTAATCATGTGTTTATAAGGTATTTCATCCGAGTAACAACCCTTAAGAAGTACGGGATCAGCCGCGCTAGCCGGAAACAAACCAAATTTGCTGGGGCCGGATGGACACGGAGGTCACATCTACCACAATTCCCGGAAGATTGTGCCGGAGAGCTCGACTATGAGGTTGGAAAGCCTCCAGCAGTTATATGAACACCCGATAGGATGAGCTAAACTTTGTATGGAAGCTTGTAACAAAGGTTAAGGCACTTTTTGAAGATCTTCTTGGTATTAGCCGAGACGTCTTGCCCGAAACGTTACCAGAACAGGAAACGAATACCAACTTATTTAAAAATCAACCCTTTTTCTTTAAAAATGCTGGTAAGTCGTTAGGGATACACAATAGAGTAACAATCGTATTGGTTTGTTTTATGTTACAAACTTATTTGGCCATGAAATACCTGTAAAAGTATTTGGTGTTGTATTTAGGATGGCCGTTGGGGTCCCAAAATACAAGAGAAGTAGCGTAACTTTTGTCACAAGCCTTCGTAAATAACCACCCACCCGATTATAACAACTAATGTGATATTAGTTAGTATCTGGAAACGCTCTTTAATACTTAATTTGCTTTTCTGAGCACTTTAGATAATAGAATAAACTCCCTCCCTCCCCTTCTGGGAACCCGAAGGGAGAGAAAGGAGGAAAGAGAAAAGAGAAAAAAGGAAAGAGGAGAGAGAGAGATATGTACAGATCCAGGAAGTGGGATTTGGGAATATGAACTTTAGGATACTCAAGCCTAGAAATACTAAATTTATAACATTAACAAAACAGAGAATACCCTGTGTATAAATAACAGCTACATAACCCCATCAACTCATTACTAAAGACTTTCTACTACTATTTAAAAGCTGCATCGCTCTCTTTATTACTTTTTTATCACTTATCTCTATCCACACCTTCTCCCGATTATAATATCCTTTTCAAGTACCACCAGTCTGCAGTCTACTTCAAAACACTTAGTAAAGAGCCAACCCTAAAGAGTTTGTCATCCCTTTAGATTAGTATATTTAATGTCAGTTTAAGAATGCTACTAAAAAATATAGAGTTGATATACACAATTGCTAAGTTAGCTGTCAACATGCACACACCTATTATCCTGACAGGATTATTAGCATCGGCTTCTGCTGCTTTTCTACCAAAGCACAACTCTTTGGATTTCAGCTGTGACACCCCTAGTCAAATAGCAATTTTTATAAGCAAAACTGGCGCAGGGACATATTCATCTTGCGACTGGGCTATGTTTAAATCTGGTCAAAATTTTGCCAATATCGGTGCTTGCCAAAATTTCCCAGCTGTGCAGAAAATTAATGCAGCAGAGGGGATAAACTGCAAATACGATGGCGGTGTGAGTGGCCCAGAATTTTAGGGTTAGGTTAGGGCTAGATTCTATCAATCGTCTAGGCAGTTGGTTTGGCTGGGTCTGCTCATAACTCTGTGTTGTGTGTGTGTGACTTATACTGTTACTTTACTATATGTAGGTAGATCGGAGTATTAAAGATTTATTATACTGATAGTTTTCGACCTATTCACAAACTTTTGTCGTCAGACTATACTTATATATGGTAGTATAAAAAGGTTCTTTCTTTCCCTCTCCCACCATGCAATAACGGCAGAGAATATCAAGTAGTATTGTGTAGTGTAGAGTACTTAAGTATTTCAGGAGCCTGTGACTTCCTAACCTGGCAATTTCCTCCCAAAAAGGGAATTCGTATGGGCATCACCTATACCGCAAGCGGTTTGGTCCGGTACTCAAGAGTATATTGGCTAGCAGTGCTTTAATTGGCTCACGTGAGACATTTCGCGAGGCCTAGGGTCATTTCAAGCAGTTGTTAGACTGGTCTTTGCTGCCCATCCTGCCAAGTATGACCTGTTCCTGTTTCTGTTAACAGTTCTTTTGATTTCTCATTTGGAAACTACTGGATCTGAGTTGTGGAAATGAGTGCTCGTGTCAACCAATACTGCATAAAAAAATGCCAAAATTTGGTAATATATGCATTTGTGTTAAATACTTGTGTTAATTATATAAAATTACTAAACCTAGTATCAAAAATGGTATAAATCAGAAAAAATATATAAATTATTTCTATGATATTTCAAAAAGATTGATTAAATCTTAAAGATCACTTATTTATAAAGAACTTGAAGTTATTGATATATATAAGCTTGCTGTTTCTCACGTGATAGAGGTCATGTTATCAACCGCTCTTGAAACCTAAGTGTTACTGCGCCTGTGCACGATATATCAACTTATTTATATAATAAAAATATATGATGATTATGTGATTTAATTTAAAATAATATCTTAACAATACAGTTTTCATTATTATCACAGTTTTTAATACAATTTCGGTTTTTTTTTTAAACAAAAACCGACTTGTGAGTGGTTTCTAAAATTTAAAACCCGACCTAAACCGCCGCATATCAACCTCTAGCTAGAGAGGAGGGTAGTAAGTGATATGTACGTTTATCAGTCCGCATAGATGAGGCATGAACGGAAGCTTTCACTTGTAGGGTAGAATAAAAAGAAACCTACATGTACTACCCTCCAAGTTAACTTGCTTCTCTTATTATACCTCTACAGTGTGGTTACTTCTACGAATTTTCTCCAGATCTTTGTTCACACCCCATTCGATCAAAGGAAAGAGTTAAAGCTCCACCGCCGCCTCAGTCGTAGCTATGTCTCAGGGACCAATGAAAGGGTAAGGGAGACTGGGGAATTAGGTACCCTCCTAGCGAATCACTCCACCACGGAACGGACCTAAAATTGCGAAGCTCCGCGGGGCGAGACCTGCGCCTGCCACGAGAATTTACGAGTGTTACGGCAGAATGATTCCCTGGATGGCTCCTAGGCCTTCTGGCCAAGCTCGTAGGCTATATTCTCTCATACTTAGGACCCCTGCCCTAGACTCTTTGGAGGAATAATTTCTGGCGGTTCGCGTGTTAATGCGATTCGGATGTGCATATGCGATGCATGATGCAAGACGTGTGTGTATTTCCATCTATAAACCTATAAAGCCACGAATTCCCCTATATATATATGATACTGAACCACATGTATATTTAAAACATGTAAGTAAATACTTGACCGATGGATCCCCTTTGGAACGCCACTCCTGACTTAGCGATAATTCAATATCCGACCAGAGTGCACTTGATATATATAAGCTAACATGGATGATTTTATTATGTGAAGTTGGTATAATGCTCTTAACCGAGAGGTTTTTGCAAGCAGTCTATCTGCTAGGCTTTCTTGCACGTATCAATCTCGTTTTAGGGAATTCGTGTGCGAAACCTGTATCTATTTGTAAATCGATTACCAAGAATTGCGCCTCGTCGACATCTTGTCTCGAATATTTTCAGAACAATGGCGTCCAACGACCAACCTGCACCAGCATCGTCACCATCACAAAAGCTACGACAACAATAACGAAATACGTAAAGAAGGGAAAGACTACCAGTACTTCTTGGGTAACATCAACATTTACAAATACGGTTCGCACGGGTCCTCAGGTGCTAGTCCACACGAAAACGATCACAAAATCATTTCAGACGACCCAACGACACACTAAGACACGTTCAACTACCATTCACACAAGTCATACTTTGTAGGCATCCGTGCATCCTCTCCTATATTCTTGCATTTGTATTCTCAACTTTTGGCCCACACTTGATGCTAATGGTACCCACTTGTTAGTTGGGTCGCCAAAACGAAGACAGTATTCGTTACCAAGACCATTATTGGTGATCCACCTGTTAAAAGAGATAATGTTTTACAATTCAAACGTGGGTATAGTTATGCGGATGCCATTCCCAAAGCTTGCTGTAAGTCCCTTAGCTTCCCCATCGATATACTTATCAATGATGCAGTAATCCCGTGGCAACAATTCTAACAGCGTATAGCATGCTTCCTCACAAGGACAAAAGTCACCACGAAATGGTCGACGGCGCGAAAGACAAAGATATCGACAGTTCCATCATCGACTGTAAAAGTGAAACGAACGGAAAAGGTCACCAAAACGAAGAAAGTCGCAAGCAAAACAACCAAGAAATCAGTCACTCATACTGTCAAGCGTACGAGCACACATGAACTTACGGTCACAGATCTCGTAAAAATTACTCGCACGACATCCTCCTATTCGACAACTACAAAGACTGTGACATTGACAGTGACGAAATATGTCCCAACGGGTGTAAAATATGTTACAATAACGAGTCTTACTTCTGGAATTGGATCCAAGACTACGCTGTATCCCACGGACAGCAATGGGAAAATAATAATGGGTAACAGCGGGACACGAACTCTCTTATTGATATACGAAGCCACAACCATTACTAGCCTCGCTACTGGTGATATTGGGTCAACGATTACTAAATTTCCGACGGACAGCGAAGGGCACACCGTCACGGATGGCTCAGGGGTTGTCACAGTCGTCGATGCGGTCACTATCCCTGGATCCACGATTGTTCAAGTTGGTTCAGCTGCTTATACCACGACCCTTTTTCCAACCGGCGATAACGGTGAATTCATCACAGATGGATCAGGAACTAAGACAATCATCAAATATTTTATGGCTTCGGAAACTACTGTCACCAGAGCTGTACTTACGAATGGCGCCCTTCCTTCAGCCACTACGTTATACCACACCGATAGTAGTGGTAGTATAGTAACGGACGGAAACTTCCCCATCACCATAATTAAATATAAAACACAGCCGACAACCGAAACCACTGAGCCCGCTTCTAGAGTTATCAATGCCCCGATTACAATAACTCATTATCCCACAGACAGCAATGGCCAAACAATAAGCGATGGGTCCAAGCCGGTAACATTCATCGTAATTCTACCTGTCACCACGATAAATGCTGCCTTCAGTGGGGCGGGCCCCTCCACGGCTACGATTTTCCCCACGGATTCACACCGTACAATAACTGTAATCAGATATGTATCACAGTCTCCAAATCCAACGCGATCTACTGTAACTATTACTCAAATTGGAAGTTCCACCACCGAATACTTTAGCACTACGACTCCGACCGGGTCTAATGCCCAAGTCACCATTGTTGATAATTTGCCTGCTACGACCATAAATACTGCTTTTAGTGGTACAGGGCCATCAACGGTTACAATCTTCCCAACCGATTCACATCGTACAGTGACAGTGGTCAGATATGTATCACATTCTTCCATGCAGAGCCACTCCACAGTCACAGTCACAGTGACAGAAATTGGTAGCTCAACAACGGAATACCTCAGTAGTATCACTCCGGCTGACCTTAACGGTCCAGTCACACTCATTGATTTCCTACCTGTGACTACGATCACCAGCCCCTACAACGGACCTCAACCATCTACTGTTACTCGCTTTCCCCTCCCTGGAACTACCGGTCGAACAATAACACTTATCAAATTTGTTATACCGCCAACTTCCGCACGCCCAACAGCGACTACTACTGAAATTGGCAGCAACACAACGGAGTATACTAGCATGGTTACTAAAGGAGTCGATCCGATTACTCTTATCGATTTCTTACCTGCGACAACGATCAATACTGCTTTCAGTGGATCAGGGCCTTCAACGGAGACGTTGTTCCCCACAGGTCCCCAGCGTACAATTACAGTAATTAGGTTTATAACGCCGGCGTTTGTCTCACCACCATCAACGTCGACTTCTTCATCGCACACGACCACGTCCACTACTTCGTCCACCTCTGTAGAGTCGACGAGCTCTTCTACTGGTTTTATAGAATCTACTTCATCCGAGTATTCGACTAGCGCTAGTGAGACATCTTCTACGGTTTCTTCAACGACATATTCAACAACATCTTCTCCAACATCCTCCTCGACATCCTCCTCGACATCCTCCTCGACATCTCCCTCAACATCTACTTCTTCGCCTTATCCTTCGACAACAATCACAGAACCAGCAGCCGGAACCGTCGAATATTACACAACCATCACGCCAACTGACCCCTCTGGCACCGTTACAATCATTCTATTCATTACTAGGCCGATCGTTACCACTACTGAATTCGGTAGTTCCGCTTACATCACTACCGTATATCCAACAGACTCCACTGATATAAACGCTCCCATCAGCGTCATTAAATATGAAGATCTCGCTGTGACTTCTGTTACTCTTGCTGCCACCCGTAATTTCAGCACCACTGTGTATCCTAGAGATAGTGCTGGATCTACTATCGCAAATGGAACCGCGACAGTTCTCTATTACCGAGTGCCTCCGGTTGCAACTGCTTCATCCGGTCCGCCATTCCCTTGCGACGAATCCGGATATCTCCTCTTGGGTTACGATCTATACAGGGTCAATCTCACGACATCTGAACGTATGCTTATACAAGCCAACGTGGATAATCCTGGAGGTGCAGACAAGTATCTCTCCGCAATTGGATATAACGCTTTAGATAATTACTTGTACGGTCTTGACTGGGATACAAACGAGGTTATACGCATCGCTGCGGATGGCCAAATCACCAGACTAAATAATGTTTCCAGTCCATACGTTTCAGGAGGCGCAGATGTCGATGCCAATGGCCAATTCTGGTCATTGGGACCTTATCGAGCAAATAGCACTCAAGCTTATTTCCAAATCAATCTCAATCCATATTCAAATGCATACGGCGAAGTTGTTAAATTTGGCGAATTTGCGACTAGCATCTCGATAGCAGACTGGGCGTCTATCCCAAACACTAGCCCTTATTTGTGGGGTCTGGCTATTATAAGCAGCAAGATGGTTCTTGTCAAGGTTAATACCATCAATTCGACTTGGACAGAAGTCATCCGGTATGCAACTTCAGGATCAGGGTTTGGAGGAGTATTTGCAAACGATAATGGAGATTTGTATGGTTTCGAAAACGCTTCAGGTAATATATATCGGGTGAATGTCTTCACCCCCAATATCGAGCCGGAGCTAGTTTCGCAAGGCGCTAGCAGCAACCTCGACGCAGATGGGGCCCGTTGTGTTTGGCCAAACCTCGCTCTGGACCCGCAGACATATCAACCAACGGTTACGATAAGTGAAGTAGCTAGTAGTGTTCATACGACGACAATTTTTCCGACAACCAAGGGTGGCATTACGGTGATAGACCATTATCATACTGTCACCATCATAGATTACGTGACTTTGGCCGTTGTAACGGTTACCAGCACTGATATCTCCACCCATATTACCACGCTTCAGCCCAGCAATAGTACCGATATCTCAGCAACGGTTACGGTTGTAACTTGGACACTCCAGCCAACGGTTACGATCACCAGCGTCGCATTGTCTACATATACAACTACAGTTCATCCAGTCAATTCCGCGGGCTCGACTGTTAGAACCAGTGGCACCGTGACAGTCATCGATTATGCCCCGATCCCAACGATCACTATAACAACTATTGGCACCAACTCTTCTACTACGACAATATTGCCCTCGGATTCGACAAATCCATTAGCGACGGCAACTGTCATAGACTATAAACCTCGTCCAACGATTACTACTACAGGGCTTGCTTTCTCTGCTTATAATACAACTATACTTCCATCCGATTCCACCAATTACAACGAAACGGTGACCGTCATTCATTATACCCCAGCAGCGACCACGCAGACAATCACACTCGCAGGAGAAAGCAAATATAGAACCACATTGTTCCCTGATACTACGGGCACGAAACCCAATACCGCTACGGAATTTGTTATTCAATACGTCACACCAACAGCCGGGCCACCACTTCCTTGCTCAAAATACGGTTACATAGCTGGAAATACCACCCTTTACTCGATCGACCTTTTAACGGGCAATTTGACTGTCATAAAAGCAAATTACAATAACGGAATACCGATCAACGCTATTGGCTACAACGTCTTGGATGGATACATATATGGTATTACCGGTGGAAATCTCATACGCCTCGACGGGTATGGTAATGCCACAAACCTTGGTTATCAGGCGAGGTTTGTCAACAATTCAGCTGGAGATATGGACACCAATGGGTATTATTGGATATCACAAGAGGGTAAGACCTGGACTCAGATCGATCTCAATCCTTCCTCTTCGAATTTTACACATACAGTTAGCTAGGGTACAGTAACACCGCCTGGAAGCTACGAGGTCTCCGACTGGACTTACATTCCCTCGGGTGGTAACTTCATGTGGAGCATAGCCTTCAGTACCGTTGCGACCGAACACCCGGCTATTGCGCAATGGAACATGACTAATCATCTTTGGACACTAACCGCAACCTGGCCGAATTTTATGCTTCCCCAACTGGGTACAGTTTTTGGAGACGCGGATGGAGATATATTTTTCACGGACAATAAAAACGGGATTCTCTACAAAACAAACATTTACACGAAAGAAGTACCGACCATAATCTCAACGGGACCGATTTTTGGGGTTGCCAATTCGGCACGGTGTCTTTACGGTAATATCGAGTCCTCCGTCGAAGGACAGGGGAAGGAAATATGCGATAACGAAGGGTTATACGTTGGCATCTGGGATACTGTATTCATTGGACCGATAAACAGTGCATCTGAGCACCCGGACATCACTTATTACCAAACTACCGCACCATACAATGAAACGATTACCCGGTCTGTTGGATTTACCTCACTATCAAATGAACCTTATGGCATGCCGAGTCGCGTCGTACAAGGTGGATATGGGGTGTACGCGTTAATTTATGGAGGTTATTTCGTTGCCCCTGTCAGTGCGGTATACACTTTTACAATTGGATACGTGGATGATTGGATGGGAGTTTGGTTGGGTGATAAGGCGCTGGGTAACTGGACGGCAACAAACGACGATGGATCGTCGTATTTCACTGGGGATTTATCTACAAAGCAGATGACTTTGGTTGCTGGTGAATATCTTCCTGTTTTGATATTCTACGCTAACCGCGAGGTGGGTGGATATCTTGAGCTTTCCGCCAAGGATGCTGCTGGAAATGTGTATGTGAATACAGCTATTGATTCGCCATACTGGGTTAGATATGCGTGCGATGGGAGCGTAGGTCCGTTCCCACTGCCATCTAGTGATGTCGGCCCTTCTTGAACCATTTATAGTATTTATTATCATCGTCTTCTTAATTATTATAATGCATGCGTCGAAGGTCTCTCAGATATCTCAAAAATACTTAAAAATTTGGTGAGCCACGATTATTGAATATCTTATAGTCCTTAAGTTCATGTAATATAAACCGTAATACAATGACACCGCACCTCTATCTTTGATATAATAAGTGGGCGGCGATAGCCTGCATCTTATTATTCCTAACCCCAGAGATAACTTGAATCAACAAGAGTCAGTACGCTCCTCGAAGGTGTCTATCGTTCAACCCTAACTATATACCTGGGCCTCAGAACAAGGAAATATGTATGTTGCGAGGTAACTAAAATTGTATGTGATTAAGTTTGCCGACGAGATTCGGAACTAGAAATCTCACCTGCTGAGAATGGCGAGTATCTTAATGCATAATGACGTTGAATATAGAGGCTAGATGAATATTTGGGGTGCATGGGCGCATGTGTTCTCAGAATAATCATCGTTTCGAACCATGTTACCTTTGCGGCAGCGTACGTCGCATGATGAAATTTATGTTTCAAAAGGAAAATAACTAATGCAGTGAATTGAAGCTTAGGTTCTATTTTGAATGGTTTTTTAAGGTGAGATTTGAGAAATTCTTTGTAGAACGAAAAACTCAACTATTCATGAAAGTAAAAGAGCACTGTTTTAAGGACTCCTAGCGAAGCTCCCTACCGTTTCTCCAATCCTCCCCGAAGAAACTCTTCAATATGGAACCTAAGATTCAATTCGCCGCGTCAGCCCTTTCCAGCAACATTCCAATCCATTTTTGCTGGCGCATGCTTCGCATTAGTTTGATCACTATTACCAATCGTTGACAAAGCAATAAAATGAAAGCTATCGTCAGAATTTTACCAGAAGTGAAGGGTAAAATACGCCTATTAGTGCCTAGGTACCGTCTCCGATCAGCCATTTATATACATTGCGACTCGTCACCAACGCACTACATATCGTCGCTGCTTCAAGAGAGGGTCCGAGCAATGTTCCGAAACGACCACCGACGAGCCAATGGGCAAAATTGCCCCACCGTGACTGGGATAAGACTGGGGGAAAAGATGCATATGCCAGGAAACAGTGTCCACCAATTAGCCAATCGGTGCTCCAATCGTATCGCCGTGTAGTTAGAAGATCTGAGCGGTTCTTGAAAACCTCTGTAATGAGGCAAGCACTCGACGATGATTGGATTGTAAAAGCCCGTGGCGTGATGCTGCGATGAGTCAAAGGATATTGGTCTCTGCATACCCATAGTAGGACAGGACAGAACATTGATGCCTTAAAAATTTCCACATCCCGAACCTTGCATCCAGACAAGCACTCCGATTAACATTCCGGGATGGTCTCGGTTCAAGGTGATTGGATTGTAAATGTCCGTGGCGTGATAATGCGATCAGTGAAGAGATGATTGCGTATGCATAACCCTGGTAGATGATAGAAGATTGATGCCTCGAAGAATATTAGTGCCTCGAGGAACGTCCACATGATGTCGAGCTTTGCATCCAGATAAACGGTCCCAGCAACTTTCCGGGATGGCCACGATTTAAGATGATTGGATTGTAAATGTTTGGGGCATGATGATGCGGTGAGTCAAAACATAATTACATCTGCATAACCATGGCGAGACGGAACGGAAGATTTGAGCCTTGGGAATGTCCACATGATGTCAAGCTTGCATCTCAGGCAAACGGTCCAAGCAACCTTTGAAGGAATGTTTGCATGATCGCTCAAATTGGCCAATGGGGCAGCGCAGCGCAGCGCATTACCACTCTTGATCGACAGTCCGCGAATCCTCCGGAACGACCAAGAATATCGAGATGATTGGATTGGAAAGCTTCGTGGCGTTCAGCAAGATCAGGATGAAACGGCAGAGGATGACAACGCTTTGAAGTGGGTATGAGTGTGCTGGTTCGAGGTGATCCGAAAGGAAGAGGTTGCAGGCGAGGTTTCAAAGAAGTGCATCGATCCGGCTAGTCGAGATGTATGAAGACTCGGTCACATCGGTTTAGCAGCGGCGACCGTTTTAACACCTACTGTGTTAGAAAAAGACGCCTGAGCATTAGGGACGCAGCCCAGGGACACCGGGTCAGGGAACCGAGAAGCTCATCAGTTCCCAGAGGTCTGATTCCCGGGATGCACCAAGCATCTCTTTCATTGATATAGGTTTTGACTAGAACGTGCGATTGAAGGTCTGCGATGGACAAGCTTTGGCCTTTGATAACGAGTTGCTTCAGGAGACAATTGATAAGGGAAGATTTACCGATGCTTTTGCTTCAAAGGCTTATAAAATCACATACCATTAACTCGTTATAGCCAGCGAGTGCTCCGAAATAACCATAATACGCCTAAAGCTATCGCGGAGTAAATATAGCAAGGTGAATATGGTAGTGCAAAGGTCGGTTGGTTTGCTGGGAAGGAGAGCAAGGTGTTATATTTGTGTTTGGTGTTCGTTGTGGTGGATGGGAAAGTAAATGATAAACACCTAAGGGAGGGAGAGCCGCCCTTTTAAAAACATTTCAGAAAGAGCGCGGAGAGAAAGTTTATGGCTGACAATTTATGCTGACGGAGGCGAACAGGAAGTAAAACCAAGGCCGCATCATCAAATCAAAAATAACACGAGCCGAATACACGAATGCATTTGGTCACGGTGAAAGTACCGTGCTGTGCAATGCGGACTCACGCATGAAAGAAGACCACTTCTTGATCTGGCCTTCTTCTCACAAGGTAAGTACGATGTGTGGGGATCTCGATATTCGATTATCTACCATACGGCAAGAGGCCTACATACAAACCGGTGATACTTACTGAGCTGTAAAGCAATTACAGAATCGATTATAGAATATCAATATAAGTCAATGTGTATAAATATGGACCACCCCTAGTTTTGAATAACGCGTTTTCGTAAAAACTCGCCTTCACGCGATCACACGCGTGATTTTATTCTTCCTCGTATAACCACAATATTTAGCCAAACAAGCTAGTTTTTCATAAAATAAATTAAAGATAACTAGCAAACATATATATAACAAAATAGATATGGTTGTGGTGATAGAAGCTTTTAAAAACAGTTAGTTATTGAAAACTGTTATTACTATTTATGTAATATTGTATTCTAATTTTTGGAATTGATTAGGTATTTAATAACTATATAGTTTGGTTTATGAAAGTTAGTAACAGTTTTCTAAAATATAAGAAAAAAGTTTTATAAAATAAACTTTATATTAAAAAATTTTTAAATATGTTTTTATATATATTTAATTTTAAACTATTACTACTAAAATTTTTAAAACACAAGATAATAGTAATTTATTGGGTAAACAATGGATTAACAATTTTTTAGATTATTATTTATAAATTAAGACTAAACTTAGTTATTATACTAATTAATAGTAAGTTAATTATATAAATCTAATAAATATAAACAAATTATTTAGTTTATACAAAACTATGTTTTGGATCTTCCCAAAACAGTAATATAATATAAATAAGAATAATATAATAATTAGAATAAGTATAAACAGTTTTATTATTAAAAATTTTAACTACTAGGAGAGTTAAGTTCTTATAAAAACAAATTATTTATACTTTTAGATCTTATTTATTAAATATATATTTGTTATAAATATTATACTTAATTTTCTAGTAATTTTTAAAGCAAAGTCTATTCAGAATCAATAATTTTATATAAAAATATTAAAAAATAATTTTAAGTAGTAAATAACCTACTCAAAGAATGACTAAACAAATAATACTATTACATTAAAGTAGTTAATAGAAGTATTTCTACCAAAAATAGCCACTAATAATTCTTTAAAAGCAAAATTACTAATAATTAATGATTATAATTTATATATAACTAACAAGTAGAGTGCGACATGGGTTGGTTTTAACCCAGAAACCAGCGGGTTGGGTCGGTTTGAGAGGGGTCATGGGGAACCGCTGGGTGGTTTGATATGGGTTGTGGGGAACCGCTGGGTGGTTTTTTTTTTTTTTAATGGTTTTTTTGGGTTATAAATTTAATTAAAAACCGTAATTTTAACTATTTTTAGCAATTTATTACTATTTTTAGTAAATTTGTTACTATTTTTAGTAAATTGGTTTCTTGGCGGTGCGGTTTTTATTAAAATTTATGGTTTTTAAAACCGTGTTGGGTTTTTTTTTTTAAAAAAAACCAACCCGTGGGTGGTTTCTACCATCTAAAAACCAAACCGTGGGTGGTTTTGACCATCTAAAAACCAAACCGTGGGTGGTTTCGACCCTCTAGAAACCAACCCAACCCGCCCCATGTCGCACTCTACTAATCAAGTTTATGGTTTAGTATTATTTTAATAATATATATATATTATTTCTACCTACTTATACCTTTCATATCACCCAGCCATTAAATCTAAGATACTTTTTAGTTTTGAAGATAGTATATTAATAGTAATTAAACAAGTTTATAAGCCTAAACAATATTATATATATAAATAAAGTATTATTTTTTTAATTTTATACTAAAACATGCATAGCTACCTTCACAATAAAAAATATTATTATAAAATAAAAAGTAATTAAATTTTATCCCTGTAATTATTATAAATTATTATGAAATTATTAAATAATAGTTTAACAGCCACCCACCCCAATCCCTAAACTAATTTTTAATATTACCACACTTACGAAAAGCTAGGATATTAGTTATATACTTAAATTTTTTATACAAAGTCCTTTTATACACTTAGCAATTTATAAAATTAATAAAAATTAAAACAAGTTTATAATTCAACTTACTTTAATAAAACAAAAGTTCAAAATTATAAAAGTTAAGTTAAAAACCATTCAGCTAATTAAAAAAAAAATATATATATATATAAAATTAAACAAAAAATTTATTACTCTTATAAATATAGTTATACAGCAAAAATTAAAACCAAAGTAACTTCTTATTAATATATTAAATAAAACAAAATTAGCTATAAAAAATAATAAAATAATTACAAAAATAGAAATATTTTTTTAATAATTTAGCTGTATTTAACTATAGGCAATATATTATTTAAGTTATATAAACAATAATCTTACAGAAAGCCAATAAATTGATATAGTTTTTGTACTTATAGCTTTAGTATCACATGAAATATGTTCAATAATATATTATTTCTTGAGTTGTTGAAAGGTGGTCCGGAACCAGGGGGGGTCCATATTTGTACACATTGACTTAGTAAGTTGGAATATCGGTGTATGAACTAGATTCGTAAATCCGAATCGATTAGATTCGCAGTAGAAAACTCAGGGCCAGTCTGAGAATTATCTATAGTATAGAGAGTAATCAAGGGTATATCATTCTGCCGGAGGAGATATCGGCGATCAATGGGAGATATTTAGAGTGCGATGTTGTTAGAAGAAAGGACCACAGCCAGTGGAAGACGACTCTTATATA
This sequence comes from Dactylellina drechsleri, assembly GCA_036971345.1. Classification (NCBI taxonomy): domain Eukaryota; kingdom Fungi; phylum Ascomycota; class Orbiliomycetes; order Orbiliales; family Orbiliaceae; genus Dactylellina; species Dactylellina drechsleri. The sequence continues at coordinate 15,078 of JAJTUB010000130.1, read as the reverse complement.
ATCCTGCCGTTCATTAATCGGAGAATCATAATATTATTTTCTTTTTGTTTTTAAATATCTTATACATTATCGCAAGGTTCAGGAACAAAATAACATATTTTAATTGGTTTTACATGGTCAAAGTTTTTGTTGCGATCCAGCGCTTCGAGATCGTGGTGGGAGGGCTAAGCTTTTGACCCTTCCTTTCAGTCGAGTATCTCGCCTCGTAAACCAAGCGCGAAGCGCGAAGTCCAAACCCGAATACCTATTATGGCGGCCGTCGTTGAATCGAAAGGTCACGGGATTGGCTCAAAAGAGCAATCTTCTGCGGCGGTCTTGTGGCAACTACGGAACGTCACTCGATCAAGTTCTACAAACTGAGACCAGGAGGCTGCTCCCGCGGCCCTCAAACCCGACTAACAGATCGATCACAAATCGCAAACGATTTGAAAGCCTAATGTTTTATTCCAATTTCACAACTTCTTAAGTTTCACCCCCTTTTAGGAAAACAAAAACAGAATCAAAAGTATTTTAATGCCTCTACCCACTAGATTTGGTGTGGACTGCGCACGCCGCCTCGTAGGCTACTAGGGAGTTCCATAGCCTTCGGCCCCTCCTTTCAGTCGGGCGTAAGTGATTAAATATTATACACGGAAAAGGAATATCATAATGTCATGATGATATTATAAACAAGCTCTTAAGAAATACACCTGCCGCCATTGCAGATTGATCATTGTTGCACTAGAGGATATGTGGTAGTTAGCAAGGGTATTTCGAGGAGCAGAGAAAGAGGCAACATACGCGCTGTCCGCATCCACCACAATTGTACCAATCAATTTGAGTTTGTAGCAGTAATTTCCGCACCTCGCCCGATTAGAATCTGCACATGTGTAGAAGGTTTCTTGCACAGTAGCAGTGATCGTTTCGGTAGCGGTGAGGGAAGTTGCAATAATCCCAGGAACCGTGACGGTGTACGTGCTGTACTGAGACTCGATGGATGTTTTGCTCTCGTACACAACTGTAGTGAGAGTAAGAATTGTAACGTTGACAGTAGGGGCTGAAGTAGCAGTGACGGTTTCACGTGGGAGAGTCTTGGTGGTATATGTTGTCAGTGGCCGTCCCGTCACGGTCTTTGTTGTCGTCTTGATGAGGAAGCAAGCTAGATACGCAGTTATATCAGACTACCGCCACAAGAGTAAGCATGTGCTAGGGCGATCAATTGTTTCTTACAGCATGGCGCCGGCAATGGCGTGCAAGGAGGAACAGCGCGCTTGAGAGCAAACCCGTAATTGCTAATTTATAGAGTGGAAGTTACAGTAGCAGTTCTTCGAGAAACTTGCCAGTAAAAATTTATTTAAAAAATATTGAACTTCATCAAAACGTAACGGAAAGCACATGTAACGACGTACTCATTGACTAGGTCAGTCTCTGTCTCAGTCGTAGTTACGGCTGCCTCCTCCAGGAAAATAGTGGTGCTGTAAGTCAATGTGTACAAATATGGACCCCCCTGGTTCCGGACCACCTTTTAACAACTTAAGAAATAATATATTATTGAATATATTTCATGTGATTTTAAAATTATAAATATAAAAACTATATTAATTTACTGGCTTTTTGTAAGATTATTGTTTGTATAATTTGGATAATATATTACTTATAGTTAAATATAGTTGGATTGTTAGAAAAATATTTTTATTTTTGTAATTATTTTATTATTTTTTATAATTAATTCTATTTTATTTAATATATTAATAGGAGGTTGTTTTGATTTTAATCTTTGTTGTGTAATTATATTTGTAAATATAATAAATCTTTTGTTTGATTTTATATAGCGTTTAAAATCGGGGCGGGAAAAATCGAGTCGGGACGGGGAATTCCCCGGCTTTAGCCGGGGGAAAAAAAATAAAAATAACTATTTTTAAATACTCAGGATCTTTAAGATATTGTTATTTTAGTCAGGATATTTCTCAAATCGGAATAAGATTTTTTGGATTTTTTTTAATAAGTAAAAAATTTTTTCAGAAAAATTTTTGAGTTTTTTGACCCTGAAATAATACTGAAAATGCCTTAGGGATACTTTAGGTTAAAGAGTTTGATATAAAATTATATTATTAAGAAATTGTTTTAAATTAAATCACGTAACTACCAAAAATTTTATTATATAAATTTAATTAAAATTTAATAAAAAAAAATAAAAAAAATTAAATTGAATTTTAATTAATTTTTTTTAAATTTAAATTTAATTTTTTTAATTTAATTTTTTCGATTTTTTTTATGAACACAATTTAAAATTAGGTGTGGGAGATCTTGAAACACGTTAAAACGACTAGTGCTTTTTTAGCGAGTTTTTAAATTAAATTTAATTAAATTTAATTAAATAAAATTAAGCGCTAAACCGTTTACAAACGAAAAGTACGAATTGATTGATTTTTTTTTGAAAATTCAAAAGTTTTCAAAAAAATTTCATCAGCAAAAAAAAAAGTCGTGGGACGACTGAGAACAGACGTAAGACGGCTTTTGGGTGTTGCGACGACAGGACATTGGGACGGCAGCTAGGCTTCCCACCACATCAAAAATATCTTCATAAGCAACGCAAATGACAGCAGCTTCGACGCGTCTGAAAAAAACCTCTCTACAGTTTTAAAGAATTCTAAATGGATTAATTATAATAATTAAGATAGTAAACAAAAGATATCTTAATGAAAATAAATATAAAATAATATAAAAATGACTTTCAGCAGTTTTAGTGCGTCTGGAAATTGCCTCCTAGCATCCTTTCAAACATATTTAAAATAGTATAATCATATTTTAAATAATTTAAAATTACTGTTTATATTTATATTTAAATCATCCCAGGCGAGCTATCAATTATTTACTCCTTGAAATATTCTTCATATTAAGCAAATTTTTTAAATCAGCTTTTCTATGTTTGTAATCAGACACATTAAACCTAAAATGGTATTTTTTTAAAAAAATTTCTAGTTAACTAAATTTTTATTTTTTTATCTTAATTGTCTTAAGTGAGTGATTTATTATTTAATTTTTAAATAAATTTTTATTTCAAACATATTTCTTTTAGCAGCCTTTTTATGTTTGTAATCAGATGTGTTGAATTTAGTAAATATTTTATTTTTTAGATTTATATTTAATTAATTTATTTCTCTAAAAAATTTGATTATTTTTGATAAAGTTTAATTATATAATCTTAAAAATATTTTATTTGCTTATTAGTTTATGTTAGCTTTTATAAGTTTATAAATAGATTTTCTTAATTTATTAAATATTTGGAAATTTTTATTATTATTTTTTTCATATTTTTTGTCAGGCCGCGTTAGCTGATATCACGTATATATACAGTATATATCTATTAGATCCGTAAGATCTAATAATCTTGCATTTTACCAGGTCGCATGGATATAGTGCGTCCTGACATTTTATTAGATCTAACCTGCAGCGACCCGCGTTCGAGTCCCGGCGCTACCGTTGCGACGCGCCCTCGCTCGCTAAGTCGTTGCAACACTAAAAAGACGGCGTAGGTGCCTATACGTGCGGTCTTTTATGTGAGATCTACTATATATATAGCGTTACGCTGCGTAGGCGTACGATACGCTGCGTGCGTACTTCTTCACTATATAAAGGGACTGGTATAGTGAGGGAGGATGTCAGGCCGCGTTAGCTGATATCACGTATATATACGGTATATATCTATTAGATCCGTAAGATCTAATAATCTTGCATTTTACCAGGTCGCATGGATATAGTGCGTCCTGACATTTTTATTATATTGTTTTTTATATTTTTCAAACTTTATTTAATTTAAAATCTTTTAAAAAATTTTTATTCTAATTTTCTGAAATTTGTTAACAGATTTTATAAATTTGGTTGAGAATTTAGTTTAAATATATGAATTAAAGTAATAGTGGAGAATTAGTATTACTTCCATTAGTTACTAAATTTCAATACATAATATAATATAAATTTGTAGTTTTAATTTTGTTAGAAATTATTCTTAATTAATTTTAAAGTTTTAAATTTGTAAAAATTAAATATCAATTATTTAATGATTTAGTAATGTTGCTAGAAATTATATTAAATAATTTTTAAATTTTAATATTTAAATTTTATATTTAAATAGTATTTTTAATTACTTAAATAATTATAATAGTTATTAAGAATTTAAAAATAAACATATAGAGGTTTGAAATAAGATGGAAAGGATAATTAATATTGGATTTGTTAAAAATAAAAGTTATATTGTTGGTGGGATAAAATCAAAAAAAACAAATAAGTAATTCTATTTTTGATAATTTTCCATTTTCTAAAACTAAAATTGGTAAAAAGGTTAGATTAGCTTTTATGGGTCTGGTAATAGGTTTAGTAAATATGTATTTTTTTCGATTGTATTAATATTAGTTTTTAACTTTTTCTTCACTTTTACCTTATTTTTTAATTTTTTTTTTGCCTTTTTGTGTTTGTTTTCCAATTTTATATATTTCTAATTTATAATTTTTGATTTATTTATTTTAATAATTCTATTTTTATAAGTCTCTATAAATGTTTTTTTAAAATTTTTTTTTTGTTTTTTGATGATGTCTTGGATTATTTAGTATATTATATTTAAAATTTTTGCTATATTATTATTATTGTCTACTACTTCATCTTTGCTGTCTTATAGTTATTGGTTGATTGTATTTATATTTTGACTAATATTTAATTAAGGAAATTTAAATATAGTTTTTAGGAATTTGTTTTGTTTTTTTTTATTTATTTTATTTTAATTGTTTTATTTATAAAAGGTATTAATTTAGTTTAATAGTTGATCTTTAGTATTTTGCTTTCTTTTTAAAATAACATTAGAAATGATTTTGTGAAATTGAATGAAAGTTAGAAAAAATTGGATAAGTTAACTAATAGTTTTTCTATATTTTATAGTAGATTTTTAATTTATGTATAATTAAGTTACTAATATTGTTATATCATACTTTATAAATTTTATTTTATGTTTTTATTATATTTTTGTTATTTTTATTATTAGTATTGTTATTGTTTAGAATTTTGTTTAATAAATTGAAATTGATTTTGATTTTTGGAATGTAATAATTTACATTGGATATTAGAAAACTGTTTATAGATTTTTTGAATATAAGTATTTACATTTTTTTGCTTTTTTAGTTTTCTTATTGTCTTTACTGTTATTGTTATTATTGTTGTTATTGTTATTATTATTGTTGTTATTGTTATTATTGTTATTATTAGTTTTAGCTTTTTCTTTTTTTTTCTTTTTTCTTTTTTTTTTACTTTTATTATGTATAACTTAGAAAGACTATTAGTAGTCTTAATATAATTATTAGAAATTTTATTTAGTTTTCTTATTTCTTATAGTAGTATCTTAAACTATTATTTTTTTGGATTATATTTGGGTTTAAATATTATTAATAGAATTTTTTTTTTTTGCTTTTTTTTTTTTATTTTTATTTTTTTTAATTTTTTTTTTTTTTTTTTTTTTTTTTTATTTTTTTTTTGCTTTTTTTTATTTTTTTTTAATATTTATTTTTTTTTTTTTTTTTTGCTTTTTTTATTTTTTATTTTTTTTTAATATTTATTTTTTTATATAAGTTTTTTAATTTTGTTTTTTTAGTATGTGCTTTTTTGGTTAATTTTATATTATTAGGATTAGTATCTTTAACTTCTTTTAAGTCTGCTATTAGATATGTGGAGTTTGAGAAGGGATGATAAAATTTTTTATAAATTTTTGTAATTTCTTTTTTTAGTTGATAGATTTTTATAATTTACTTTATGCAAGAAAGCTGTTTATAATAAAAATACTTATTTATTAAAAAAGTGTTAATTGTATTATATAAGTTTGTTTTTAAATGTGAGGAAGTTGTTTATTTTTTTTAAACTTACTAGATTTATTTTTGTTTTGTGAATTTTTTTTTTTTGCCTCTTGTGATATTGGCTTTTTAATATTTGATGTCAGATTTTTAATATTTTCTTCTTTTTTTATTTTTTTATTTTTAGAGTTTTTAATTTTATTTATTTTTCTTTTTTCTGATATTGGCCTTTTAACATCTGGTGTTAGATTATTAATAATTTCTTTAAACTCTAAATTATTTGACATAGGAATGTTTATATTATTTGGAGGAGATAAGGTTTCTTTTAGAGTCTTTAAACTCTTAATTTTTTTTTGAAGTTTTTTAGTTTTTAAAAAATATTATGAGTTAATAGTTTATAGTTTTTTTAAGTTTTTTTTTAAAATAATACATATTTTATATTATATTTAAATCCAATACATCAGAATCTGATGATTTATTGATTTCAAATCTAGTAAAAAATTTCGAAGTATGTTTTTGTTTTACATTTTATTTAATTACTAATATTATTTTATAAAATAATTATTTGAAAATAACTTCATAACATTTGTAAAAGAATTACTAACATTAAATTAAATTTGGATATAGTATATGAGGATTTGCTACCAAACTTATTAAAAAAAATACTAACTTTAATAATATTTATTAATAAAGTTTAACCATTTATTATAATTATTATTTTTATTGTATTATAAAGTTGTTGATTGAACTAATATTGATAATAGTAATAATAATGTTAGTTAATCTAATACCAAATAGTTAGTAATTTTTTTATATCTAAAGAAAAATTTAATAAAAATTTAGCTTACTTATTAATTAAAAATTATTTTTAGAATTGAATTTATCTAGTAAATTTATATATTATATGATATATTAGCCCTCAAGTTTAATAATAATTTTTTTATATCTTTTTCAATTTATAAAAAATACAATATTTATTTAAAATATTTGCAAAATATCCGAGTCTATTTTTTAAGTTTAGATTATTTTGTTTAATAACAAGATAACTAAACTCTCCATTGAAATTTATTAAACCTTTAAAATTTTTTAGATTATTTATAAATAAATTTTCTAGAGCTTTATTCAACTGAAAAATACACTCAAAACTTAGTAATAATATAACTAATTCTTAAAACTATTAAAATAATGTACAAAAACTTACTTAAGATATTTAAAAAGGATTTTATAATAAATTTTATGAAGTTACTAGAGGCTCTTTAAGGCTAGATATCTGAAATTCAACAATCAGTTCTTTACTTTCAGAAGTAAAATATAATTTTTCAATAGAAACATACTATTCTTATAAAAAGAAGAAGTTAAAAAAAAAATCTATAATAATAATTAAAAAATTTAATTAATATAAATACAAATTACCAACATTATAATAAATTTAATACAGTTATAGTAATAGTTAACAAGTTAAATTAAATTGTTTTAAATTTAAGAATTTGGATATATTATATAAAAATCTATAGTTTATTTTATAATAATTATTTACAAACCTCATAAAACTTCATCAGCAAAAAAATGTGTTGCCGTCCTGGTCGTCCGACGACGGGATTTCTGGGACGGCAACTTTACGTCCGCCGGCATCCGGACGACACCAGACTCTGCACGTCTGGGACGGGACAGCAAGAAAATAATCCGAGAGGATAACGTTGTTAGTCCTGTCTCAGACGTCAGAAGGCTGATATCGTCTCTGATAACAGAGATAATAATTATCTCAGACATTAGAATATATATCTTGTCTATGATAATTCAAAAATTGAAATATCAAAGATGATAAAAAGATTTGAAAATTTAGGATGATTCAGGACTTTAAGAATTTGGTACCAGCTGTGATATATCTACTAAAAATCTTACAGAAAATGTATTAATAGAAAAATCTATATATATATTTATTAATCTAATTACTTAGCTATAATAAAATAAAGAAATATAAAAATTAAAAATTAAATATATAATAATACTATAATTTATACCAGATACAATATATTTTACAAAAGATTAAGAAAATTTTTTAGACCCCTTTCCTAACTTACAATATTTATATTAATATTTATAAAAGAAGGAACTGGTGCATTTAAAAATAAAAATCTTAAACTATTAAGGGCCTTTTATATTGGATATTAGAAAATTATAAAAATTCCTTATCAAACATTAGAAAACCACTTGATATTATTAAAAAATTTATTAGTTATATATTAATATGCTTTTGTTATAATATATTAATAAAATACTTTTTTATAATATTATTAAAAATATATAGGAGTTTATTATAAATTTTATTTATCTAACTATTAATTTTATAGTTATAAATATTGGATTCCTATTATTTTAAAGTAATAAAAGTATGAGTATTGATAAATATAAATATATAACTATTTAAATTATAAATTAATTCCCTAGTTTAATATCCTTAACCAATAGTAGAGTTATAATATTATTTAATTAGTATATTGGGAAATATAGAAATAGTAAAAATAATATTATTAATTTATAAAATCTTATATTAACCTTGGGAAGTCTGAAAGTAAATGTTCAAAAATTTATATTATTATGATAAAATTGGTTGTAATAAAGAAATTGGTTATTTTTAAGGAGAAAAGCTATATATTATTATATTGCTTTAGTGTTTCCTGCCAGTTTATAGATGTTTGATATTAGTTTTTTAATTATAGCTGAAAGATGGGACTGATTATCTTATAATTTATTATTTAATTAAAAAAAAATAAATATATATATTATTGAAGGGTTTAAACTTAACATACTATAGTATAAAAATAAAACCTAAAAGATTGATATTCCAAGTTTATTACTAGATTTTTTATATATTCTTAAATTTTTATAATATTAATAAATAATTTTTTATTAATTTATTATAAATTAATTTTATTTACTATTTTACTATATATTAGCTGTTCAACATCAAAAAAGTTAATTATTTTTAATTTATGTTTTTTAATAAATTTGTTTTTAAATATATTAAGTTTATTGGAAGATGGACAGGAACTACTTTTGTTATTTTAAAAATTAAAAATAATTGATATTATACAAAGTAACCTTAATAAAAATGAATATTAAGTTTAAAAATTGTTTTTTAAAAAATTCTTTATATCTAATAAAAAGCAAAGAAAATATATTATCTTGATTAAATGTTAATAGTTAAAGTATTAACTGATTATGTAATTCAATTTCTAAATTTATTTACAATAATAGGTTACATATATGTTTCTGAGGTTTAATAATAAATTCCTAGAATCCAATAAATAGTAATATTAAAATATTATTAACTAATAATTAATTAGGAGTAGGATTGTTGATAAAAGGATTAATAAATTTTTTAAATTTATTAAATAATAAAGTTGGTACTAATAATATAAATTGGTTAACTAAGTTAGGATTAATATTTTTATTTAAATTATTATTAATATTTTTAAAATCTTTATTGTTTTCTAAGTTTTTTATAGGATTTTTAAGAGGCTTTAAGAAAGCTACAATTTATTATTCTATGTCTGATATAAGATTTTTTTGAGTAAAAGGTTTAATAATTTTTTTTTTAATTAGTGTTATAATATCTACTGTATTAATTGTCTTAATTTATAATTGGTTAATAATAAAAATATAAATTTATCTAGGTTTTAAAATTATTTATTTTTTTAAATATAATAAGGCTAATTTTAGATTTTGTATGCTTTAATAAAACTGAAATTTTTGATTATTTTTTTTATATCTTTTTTTTAGTAAATATTAGGTTTTTTATTTGTTTTATTTATATTTATACTAATAAAAATGCATTAGAAGATTTTTAGAAAAATATATTTAAATAAATATAAAAAAACTATTTATAAATATGTAAAAATAGAAAAGAAGTATCTTATTAATCAAAAAAATTTGGAAAAAAAAATTGTTTTAAAAATATAAATATATAATTTTAAAAAGGAATAATTAAAAAATAAAATAAAGGAAGTTTTAAAGAAAACATATTAAATCTGATCATTGACTAAATTTGGATGAAAATAAAAAATTTATTTATAAAAGCAGTTTAGTTATATGCTTTGGCTTGTTTTTATATATTTGTAGATAGTTTTATAATATTTAGTAAAAGATATTATATTATCCTAAATTAATATAACTATTAATAAATTAGTATTGTTTATTAATTTGTACTAATTGAATAAGAAATAAAATTTTGTTTTTATGAATAATAGTATGATTTGGCTAGATTTTAGATGGCAGGTAAGGGCTGTTAAATGATAGGTTGTTGAAAACTCGAATTAGGTTTTGTGGTTTTTGAATTTGGCTGTTTTTAAATGGTTGAAGTTTAGTAACTAAGAGTAATTCATAATTTTTTTGAAAGTATGGATTAAAAATAATAAAAATATATTTGATATAAGATGGTAGATGTTTAAAAAGAGATTTATACTGGTTTTTATGGTTTTAATCTATTAAAATGAAATTATACTAAGGTTAATTTCTATGTTACTAGAACAATTTAATACAACATATTAAATATATAATGTTTTTTGAAAAATTTATAAAATCTGGAATTAGTATATATAATTGATTATATGGCTGATAATTAAACTCGAATAAAAGGGATTCTGATTTGTCTATTATTAGACTTGAGATATTGGTTAAGTAACTTTTATAGATTGCTTGTAACCAGTCTTTTTTAATATAAGAAAATAAATAATATCATAGATTTAATAATTTAAATTTTTAAGCAAGATAATTAATAGTCCACTAACCAAAACTTAATAATAGTTATGGTTTTCTAAAATTGTGAATTTTTTTTTGAGACTTTAGAACATCTATTAAAGGAAGTAAATAAAAAAATAAATTGACAGACTGAAAAGGCAATAATTTATTAGTAGAATCTTTAAATAAACATTTTAAAACTGGTAATAAGTTCAATAAATCCGATTATTAAAAAAAAAAAAGACTTTTAGAATTCAAGCATTATAATTTGAAAATGTGATAACATATTTAATACTAAAGAATTTAAGTTAGGAAATTAATATAATTCAAAGATCAATATCTATTTTTAAAGAACTTATAAAATAATTCTGATATGTCTGTTAACCAGCCTTGTAAATACCCAAACAATCATATAAAATTTGTAAAATAAATTAATTAATAAAATTTAATAATATTAAAAGTTTCCAATTGCTAAAAATTAGAAACGTATTCGGAATTAATTTATCACAATTCATTTGCCAAATCTTTTTTATGTTGATTTCCTGAGTTTGCAAATTGTTTTTTAGTATTTGACTTACACTGCAAGTATACTAGTTTAAGTTTTTGTTTTTATTTAATATTTTGATATTTTGAAAAAATATCTTTTGTAGTATAAAATTATTATCAATAATCTTCTAAATATTTCAGAGTTACTGCTATATAACTTTTATATTACATAAACAAATAAAATTCTAAAAATACTCAAACATATATAAAAATTTTGTCAAAGATCAGCCACTAAGAGGTTGGTAGCATATTTAAAATAACTACTAATATAAAAAAAAGAATTTGGTTAGTAAATCTTAACTCTTTACCTTGTTATTAAATAATTTATAAAAAAGCAAGTTTAAATCTATAAAACCTAGAAAATATCTAAAATCTGATCCAAATTATATTAAATACATCTAATCTTTTATACTCTTTAATAAATAATAATATTCATTTAATAATATATTTGAGTGTACCAAGATAAAGATTATAAAGAAGATTTAATTTTAAAAAAATATTAAAACAAATACTAAGAAATTAATAGAAAATTATTAAAATTTTATTAAACTTTTTTTACTTTAGATAATATTTTAATTTTTAATATTTATAATAGGTTATATTATCTTATTATAGTTTAGCTTTTATTTTTTCATAATTATGATAATTTTAAAATAAATCTATTAAAGCATACATTCTTAGATTTTAGAAATCAACTTTATATACTATACACAACCAACTATTAATATTTAGAAGTTTATAGTATTTAATATGATTTATAATCTAATTAGCTAATTGTAAATAACATTTTTAAATTAAATTATTAGTATAAGTTATATTAACTCCAAGTTTCATCATATTTTTTATAAAATTCATAATAACTATTAAAAAAGAAAGAATTTTTTAAATAATTTCTTGAATATTATTAGTAATTTAATTTTTTTACTATAAATTTAGATATATTTTTTTTAATAAAATCAAAAGCAAAGTAAATAATATATAGGTATGGTTTAATAATTTGTTATAGATGTAAAAAAGCAAGTTACCAATTATAATATATATTAGTTAGATTTTTTTATTACTAGAGAAGTTAATTAAATATAAATTATCTAATGTACAGATTATAGGAATTACTGTCCTACCTTGTGGTATCTATTTTTAGACAAAGTTATTATTAATTAAATTTTTTATATAATATATTGAGTTTATATTACTTGTTCTTCCTATTATTAGTCAGCAGTATATATTTTAGAATAAAAACATTCTTTATGTGAATTATATTCTTTATAAAGAGCATATACCAGATTTAACATGTATGCTAGTTACTATAATAAATATATAATACAACTAATGATGTTATGATATAAATATTTGATAAATGGGTGACTTGGAATGTTAAAATTATGAATAACTTTTTTAAAATTGAGGCTAAGTTCTTTTTCTATAGTATTGATTTGATTTTAAAGTATATGTATAGATGTATAGGAGCTGGTAAAAACTTTTATAGATCTTTTTAATTTAAAATATTTATTTATTGATGTTTTGGAAACCTTTACTTTAATAAACTACTTAGTAAGTTTATATTCATAGTTATTATTAAATAATAATAATTGATTTTTTAGTGTAAATACATATTCAAGTAGGCCTGTTATTGGATTTTTTATATTTGGAAACACCTTTACATGAGTTTTATTTATATTAAAACTATCTAATATTTCTATATTATTATTATTAAAATCAATAAGTTGTTTAAAGTTATTTATAAAATTTATAATATTTGTTGCCTTTTTAATTACATTATAAAATAATTACAGATAATATGTTTACTTATGAGTTATTTATCATCCATCTTACTTATATTTCTTCTCACAGAACTAATATTTAAAGATTATAATCTGATTTTTTATATTAGAATAGATGTTAGAAAGTTTTGATGTGTTTGTAAATAAATTTTAGAAGGTGTGAATAATAAGTTAATAAATTGCTTAAATCTGAAATAATTTTTTTTTTTTTTTTAAAGTTAAGCCAATTCTGCACTAGTAAAAATATTTTGATTGTATTTTATAAATCTAGCACCTAATATAAGAAAACTGATTAAATTCCTAAAATATAAATTAATATTATACAATTTTTTTAATAAAGATTTATAATAATAGAATATTTATTAATATATTATAAAAATATTCTTATTTAAAAGAATTTCTGGGAAGCTTTATAAGGTCTGTAAGTAACCATCATAAAACAAACTATAGATTTTTATATAATATATCCAAATTCCCAAATCTAAAATAATTTAATTTAACTTATTAACTATTATTATAACTATATTAAATCTATTATAATATTGATAATTTGTATTTATATTAATTAAATCTTCTAATTATTATTATAAATTCTTTTTTTAATTTTTTCTCTTTATAAAAATAGTATGTTTCTATTAAAAAACTATATTTTATTTTTGAAAATAAAAAATTGATTGTTAAATTTTAGACATCTAACCTTAAAGAATTTTTAATAGTTTTATAAAATTTATTATAAAATTTTTTTTAAATATCTTAAGTAAGTTTTTATACATTATTTTAATAATTTTAAAAATTAATTATATTATTATTAAGTTTTAAGTATATTTTTTAGTTAAATAAAATTTTAGAAAGTTTACTTACAAATAATCTAAAAAATTTTAAAAATTTAATAAATTTTAATAAAAAACTTAGTTATTTTATTATTAAACAAAATAATCCAAATTTAAGAAATAGATATTTTATAAATATTTCAAGTAAATACTACATTCTTTATAAATTGAAGAAGACATAAAAAAACTATTGTTAAACTTAAAAACTAATATATCATATAATATATAGGTTTATTAGATAAATTCAGTTCTAAAAATAGTTTTTAATTAATAAATAAGCTAAGCTTTTATTAAATTTTTTTTTAAATATAAAGAGATTACTAACTGTTTAATATTAGATTAACTGATATCATTACCACTATTACCAATACCAATTTGATTAATAACTCTACAATACAATAAAAATAATAACTATAATAAATAGTTGAACTTTATTAATAGATATTATTAAAATTAGCATCTCTTCTAGTAAATTCAATAACAAATTCTTGTATATTATATCCAAATTTAACTTAACATTAGTAATTCTCCTACAGATATTATAAAACTATTTTTAAATAATTATTTTATAAAATAATATTAGTAATTAAGCAAAATGCAAAATGAAAATATATTTTAAAATTTTTTACTAAATTTGAAACTAATAAATTATCAAATTTTAATGTATTGGATTTAAGTATAATATAAAATATGTATTATTTTAAGAAAAGATATAAAGAAGCTGTAAACTAACTTATAATATTTTTTAAAAATTAAAAAATTTTAAAAAAAAATTAAAAATTTAAAGACCCTAAAAAAAATTTTGTCTCCTCCAAATAATATAAATATTCCTATATTAAATAATTTAGAGTTTAAAGGAACTATTAATAATTTAGCACTAAATATTAAAAAGCTGGTATTAAAAAAGGAAGAAATAAATGAAATTAAAAACTCTAAAAATAAAGAGATAAAAAAAGAAAAAAATATTAAAGATTTGATATCAAATATTGAGAAGCCAATATCACAAGAAGCAAAAAAAAAGAAATCACAAAACAAAAATAAATTTAGTGAGTTCAAAAAAGATAAGCAGCTTCCTTACATCTAAAAATAGATTTATATAATACAACTAATATTTTTTTAATAAATAAGTATTTTTATGGTAAATAGCTTTTTTGTATAAAATGAATTGTAAAAATTTGTAAATTAGAAGAAGAAATTATAAAAGTTTATAAAAGATTTTATCATCTTTTTTTAGATTTTATATATTTAATAATAGATTTAGGGGAAATTGAAGATGCTAATTTTAATGATATAGAATTAACCAAAAAAGTACATACTAAAAAAATAAGATTAAAGAATTTATATAAAAAAATAAATAAAAAAAAAAAA
>JAJTUB010000129.1:24807-47446 GCA_036971345.1 Dactylellina drechsleri | reverse complement strand
TTAATTAAATAAAATTAAGCGCTAAACCGTTTATAGACGAAAAATACGAATTGATTGTTTTTTTTTTTGAAAATTCAAAAGTTTTCAAAAAAATTTTGGGTTTTGAAAAAAAAAAACAATCAATTCGTATTTTTCGTCTATAAACGGTTTAGCGCTTAATTTTATTTAATTAAATTTAATTTAAAAACTCGCTAAAAAACCACTAGTCGTTTTAGCGTGTTTCAAGATCTCCCACACCTAATTTTAAATTATTTTCATATTAAAAATATAAAAAATCTTTATAAAAACTTTCAAAAAGACCTTTAATTTATAATAAAACAAATATTATACTATTATAATTAAAAAAAAATAAAAACATTATTTTTAAAAGAAAAAGATAAAGTATATTTACTTGTTAAATATATTAAATAAAAAAGATATCAAAACAAAAAGCTTAACTATTAGAAATATGGATTTTTCATAATTATAAAGAAGTTCAGTAACAATACTTTTGAATTTAAAATCTTAGGATTTATATGTATTTATTGATTATTTTATATCTTACTCTTGAAGGTAATTCAAGTTTTTAAGGATTTAAGAGAAGATTTAAACAATAAAGAATTAGAACTTGAAGATTATATAAAATATGAGTTCGAAAAGATTTTAGATGGATTTAATGAAAAAAATAAATACTTTATTAGATAATTATTATTTTACAGATTATAAAATAACTTCTAAATTTTAAAAAATAATATATTTTTAAAAATTATTTAAATTTATTTCGATTAAAAAATTATATTACTACTTATAAAATGAAATATGAAAAATTAAGGAAACAAAATTAAATTACTAATTATATAGGAATTATATTTTTAAATAATTTTTAACAAATTTTTTTTATTTTCTTTTTAATAATAATTATATTTACATTATTTTATAATTTAATTTTTTTATTTATTATATCCTCTTTATTTAATAAAATTTTTTTATGAATAATAGTTTTAAAATGTTTTGATTTTAATTATTTTAATTCTTTTTGTTTTTATATTAATTAAGTAAATAATTTGGCTTACTCTTTTTTTAATTTTTTAATTTTTTTTTTTTTCTTATTTAATTGATAATTTAGCTAATTTACTATAAAAATATTAGCCGAATTTATTTAGAAATTTAAATAATATTTATAAGAATTAATTATATAATTTCTTTGCCTATTTTAAGTATAGATAAAGTAATTTTAATAATTTGATATAATTATATAAAGATGATTATTTCTAGTATAGTATTTATAAAGAAAAAAAACAAAAACTCCAGATTTTTTAATATGATTAATTAGAATATTGTAATATTAATGAATAGAATTTTGTTTTTGATAAAATTCTATTGGTATTTATATTTTAATTTTAAACATATATTGATTATCTTTTTATAAAAATATTTTAAAATTTAAGTTTTAAATTATTACTTTGATTTGATTGTTATTTTTTTATATACTAATTTATTTACATTATTTTTATTTTATATAATTTATATAAATAAAAATTTTATATAGAATAATAACTTATATTAAAAATATACTTATACTAGATGTTAAAAATTTATGAAATAATTTTGATTATATAGAACTTAACTTTTGTATAGATTTTTATTTTTTATAGAAATAAAGTTTTTATAAAAATTATTTTGTACAGAACTTATTCTTTGAAAGAAGGAGATAGTGTTATAGATTTATGGTTTTGATAGTATAATTATCTATATTTTGTTCTACAGTACTAGGCCAAAAGTCTCCGGTCACCACAACAAATTTTCCACTTTACGCATCACACCACCACCACCACCATTGTGAAAAAATAACCACCACCACCACCACCGAGTAACAATGTCACAGCAGACACATTTAACAACACTATTAGACCTCAGGGTACCCAATTACCAACTTAGCTAATTACAACAAGGTATAATACTTAGTTTACACACTTATAACATTAGTCTACACAAAACAGCATATATACTCAATATCCCATAGACTATCACTTAAATTATAGTAAATAACACAATCAGGAAGGGCAGAACAACTTCCAAATTATGGTTAAACAAACTACTAATTATTAATACACATATTGATAAATTGCTATATTATAATATAAAAAAGAACCAGTATTAATTACTTAGTAAACTAGCTGCCAATATTATTAATAATAATATGAGCAGGTATACTATTTAACAATAACTTAGTATTGT
The DNA here is from genome assembly GCA_036971345.1 of Dactylellina drechsleri. Classification (NCBI taxonomy): domain Eukaryota; kingdom Fungi; phylum Ascomycota; class Orbiliomycetes; order Orbiliales; family Orbiliaceae; genus Dactylellina; species Dactylellina drechsleri. The sequence continues at coordinate 45,229 of JAJTUB010000129.1, read as the reverse complement.
TAACATCAAAAAATAGCAAGCTGCAAAATATCTAAAACTTAAGCTAAAGTATACAATTAAACAACTAGCTTAAACACACTTATATAAAGATTAAACTATAAAACAATAATATAAAATCATCTGGAATAATGAATATTAGGTAGAATATAATAGTGACCCTAAAACTATATAAGTATTCAGAACCCCAAATAAAAAATAGGATCAGAACTACATCAATCCCAAATAAAAAAGTCCTAATACAAAATCATAATTTAGGCCATATTTGCAGGTAATACAGTTAGCCTAATCCACATTATAGACCAGACTATAACCAGTAATTATTATATCAATAACATATTAACTAAATATTTACCTAAATTTTATAAACAGCTGGTAAATAGCCTAAATACAGCACCAATATTTATACATGACAATGCCCCAGTATATAAGGCCTATATAGCCTAAGACTAATTTACCAAATACAATATTATAGTTATAGATTAGCCACTTTATAATTTAGATTTTAATTTAATAAAATATATATAGCATTACCTCAAAAACCAATTATATAAACTATATCCTAAGCTAAAGAATATTAAAAACAAAAACAAAATTATCAAGTAACTGAAGGTAGTACTGGGTAAAGTATAAAACAATCTAACAGTAGAATATTTTAAAAATTTAATAGCCTTTATACCAACACACTATTAAGCAATTATTAATGCTAAAAGCTAATATACTAAATACTAATATAAACTGTGTTACTAAACTTCTGGATTTATTCTAGTGATTGGGACCAAAATCATATATTTACTATTATTATTGGTGCGGTAAATAGAGTTTGAATTCATGCAGTTATTTTTGATGTGTTGTGTCGGTCGCTGGGTGACCGGAGACTTTTGTCATGTAACTGTATGTTATATTGTTTTTAGTTTTACTTTCTAGATAACACTTATCTTTTTATGTATTATGTTTATCTTGTATTATATTTTACCTGTTCTGTTTATAGACCCCTGTTATATGGTACTCATGTATCACATGACCAAGCACGCCTGCATGCAGATGCGACCAGATGATTGACCAAGCATACCTGCACGCAGATGCGACTAAACAATTAACTTGCATACATATATACACATGTGTATATGCAATCACCAACGTTTGTATGAAGTATTATTATGTATATAAGACTATTATTAGGACTGATAAATAGTTCTTACTTTTTATTAGTTAATTTAAATATAATACAGATTTATAGTTTATTATAACCTTTATTATTGTTATATATCTAATATATTATTCTTTGATATCTTGTAACATATATACTCCCAGATCTGAGAACCCAGGTATCTTAGAGTGAGAGATCAGTGTTTGGTTAGACGGACTTGACCAAAGTGTAACAGATTTTATTATATTTAGAAATTTTATTGTTTTAATTAAAATTTATATTTGATATTTGTATTATATTTTTATAACTAGTAAATATATATTTTCTTAGTTTAAGTCAATGTGTACAAATATGGACCCCCCCTGGTTCCGGACCACCTTTCAACAACTCAAGAAATAATATATTAAGTCGAGTGGTAGTATGAATGTGGCCACCCCCTAGTTGTGGCCACCATTTTTTTTCGCGAAATCTCACTTAACGTGAACATGCGTTTTTTTGTTTTTTATTTGTATAACCACAATATTTAGCTAATTGAACCTGTTTTCACTAATAAATTTATTATTATAATGCTTAAAAGATGATATAATAAAATTGATATAATTGTTGTAATAGGTGCTGTCTAAGATGGTAGCTTTTTTTATGCTACTACCACTACTTATGGGATATCTTGAACTATTTTTCAAAACCAGCTTGCCTCCTAATAATTATATAGTATTATATATAAAAGCTAGTAATAATTTTCTAAAATATAAGAAGAAGGGCTTATAGAATAAATCTTATGTTAAAAAGTTTTTGGTTATGCTTTTATATATATTTAATTATATAATATTGTAATTAGTGTCCTTACAAAACAAGGTGATAATATCCTATTAGACAAATAATAGACTATTAATTTTATTTATTGTTATTTATATATTAAAACTAAGCTTAGCTATTGTATAGATTGGTAATATATTAATTATACTAATTTAGTTAATATTAATAAACTTTTTGACTTTTATAAAATAATATCTTAGATCTACTTAGAACAACAATATAATGTAGATAAGAATGGTATAATAATTAAAATAAGTATAAATAACCTTATTATTAGAAATTCCAGTTATTAAAAATGTCAGATACTTATAAAAACAGATTAATCCAGTGTTTAAAATATACCGGGGATGGCAAGGAACGAGCCCAGAAAAATTTTTTGAATCAGGGAATCAATTTATTTTTTTCCGACTTAGGTTTTTTATCGAGAAAAAAAAAAACTAATACCTTTTTAAGTCAGGGAAATACCCTAATATAAATTTTTATTATCCTTTAATTTAATTTTAGTTTTTTTTTTGGTTTGGGGCAGGTTTTCCCTGTTATAATAACATATTTTTATAAATATATATTAATAGTTTGGAAAAAGCCATATAAATAAACTATTATATAGTAAAACCACCCAAAAACCAACAATTCTTTGCTTATTGATAAGAACTTATCAGATTACGTAATTAAATCACGTGATCATTAANTCTTGCATTTTTTTTGAAAATGTTTTATCGAAAATATAGCTGAACATATCTCCATCAGCAAAAAAATGTGTTGCCGTCCTGGTCGTCCGACGACGGGATTTCTGGAACGGCAATTTTACGTCCGCCGGCATCCGGACGACACCAGACTCTGTATGTCTGGGACGGGATAGCAAAAAAATAATCTGAGAGGATAATGTTGTTAGTCTTGTCTCAGACGTTAGAAGGCTGATATTGTCTTTAACAATAGAGATAATAATTATCTCAGATATTAGAATATATATTTCATCTATGATAATTCAAAAATTGAAATATTAGGGATGATAAAAAGATTTGAAAATCTAGGATGATTCAGGATTTTGAGAATCTGGTACCAGTTGTAATGTGTTTATTAAAAATTTTATAGAAAATATATTAATAAAAAAATTTATATATATATTTATCAATCTAATTACCTAGCTATAATAAAATAAAGAAATATAAAAATTAAAAATTAAATATATAATAGTACTACAGTTTATATTAGATGTAATGTATTTTATAAAAGATTGAAAAAACTCTTTAGACTTTTTTTCTAACTTATAATATTTGTATTAATATTTATAAAAGAAAGAATTGGTGTATTTAAAAACAGAAGTTTTAAACTATTAAAAACTTTTTATATTGGATATTAGATAATTATAAAAATTTTTTATCAGATACTAGGAAATTATTTAGTATTATTAAAAAATTTATCAATCATATATTAATATGCTTTTATTGTAATATATTAGTAAAATGCTTTTCTATAATATTATTAAAAATATATAAGAATTTATTATAAACTTTATTTATCCAATTATTAACTTTATAGTTATGAATATTAGATTTTTATTGTTTTAAAGTAATAAAAGTATAAGTACTGATAAATGTAAGTGTATGGTTATTTAAATTATAAATTAACTTTTTAATTTGATATTTTTAATTAATAATAAAATTATAATATTATTTAATTAATATATTAGGAAATATAAAAATAATAAAGATAATATTATTGGTTTATAGAGTTTTATATTAGTTTTAGGAAGTTTAAAAACAAATATTCAAAAACTTATGTTATCATGATAAAATTGATTATAATAAAAAAACTAGTTATTTTCAAAAAGAAAAGCTATATATTATTATATTATTTTGGTATTTCCTGTTAGTTTGTAGACATCTGGTATTAATTCTCTAATTATAATTAAAAGATAAAACCAATTACTTTATAATTTATTATTTAATTAGGAAAAAATGAATATATATGTTATTGAAGGGTTTAAATCTAACATACTATAGTATAAAAATAAAACCTAAGGAATCAATATTCCAAGTTTGTTACCAAATTTTTCATATATTTTTAAATCTTTATAATATTAATAAATGGTTTTTTATTAATTTACTATAAACTAATTTTATTTATTATTTTATTATATATTAACTATTTGATATTAGGAAGATTAATTATTTTTAGTCTACATTTTTTAACAAATTCACTTCTAAACACATCAAGTCTATTAGAGGATGGGCAGGGGTTGTTTCTATTATTTTGGAGATTAGAAACAGTTAATATTATATAAAATAACCTTAATGGGGATAATAATATTAAATTTAGAAACTATTTTCTAAAAGATTTTCTATATTTAATAAAAAATAAAGAAAATATGTTACCTTGACTAAATATTAATAATTAAAATATTGGCTGACTATATGATTCAGTTTTTAGATTTATTTGTGATAATAGGCTATGTATATGCTTCTAAAATTTAGTAATAGGTTCTTGGAGTCCAATAGATAGTAATATCAAAATATTATTAGCTAGTAATTAGTCAAAAGCAGAATTATTGATAAGAGGATTAACAAATTTTTTAAATCTACTAAATAATAAAACTGGTACTGGTAGTATAAATTGGTTAACTAAATTAAGATTAATATCTTTATTTAAACTATTATCAATATCTTTAAAGTTTTTATTGTTTTCTAGGTTTTTTATAGGATTTTCAAGAAACTCTAAAAAAGCTATAGCCTGTTATCCCACATCTGATATAGGATTTTCTTAAGTAAGAGGTTTAATAACTTCCTTTTTAATTGGTGCTGTAACATCTACTATATTAATTGTTTTAACTTATAGTCAATTAGTAATAAAAATATAAATTTATTTAAGTTTTAAAATTATTTACTTTTTTAGATGTAATGAGGCTAGTTTTAGATTTTGTACACCTTAATAAAACTAAAACTTTTAATTATTTTTTTTGCATTTTTTTTTTAGTAAATATTAGGTTTTCTATTTACTTTACTTATATTTGTATTAATAAAAATGTATCAGAAGATTTTTAGAAGGGTATATTTGAATAAATATAAAGAAACTATTCATAAATGTGTAAAAATAAAGAAAAAATATTTTATTAGTCAAAAAAACCTAGAAAAAAAAATTATTTTAAAGATATAAATATATAATTTTAAAAAAGAGTAATTAAAAAATAAAATAAAAAAAATCTTAAGAAAGATACATTAAATCTGATCATTAATTAAATTTAAATAAAAATAAAAAATTTATTTATAAAAATAGCTTAGTTATATATTTTAGCCTATTTTTATATGTTTGTAAATAACCTTATAATATCTAATAAAAAATATTATATTATTTTAAATTAATATAACTATTAATAAATTAATGTTATTTATTAATTTATACTAATTGAATAAAAAATAAAATTTCGTTTTTATAAATAATAGTATGATTTAGCCAGATTTTAGATAATAGATAAAGACTATCAAATAACAAATTACTAAAAATTTAAATTAAATTTTATAATTTTTAAATTTAGCTATTTTTAAATGATTAAAATTTAGTAACTAAGAGTAATTCATGATTTTTTTAAAAATATGGATTAAAAATAATAAAAATATATTTAATATAAAATAGCAGATATCTAAAAAAAAATTTATACTAGCCTTTATGGTTTTGATTTATAAAAATAAAATTATACTAAAGTTAACTCCTATATTATTAAAATAATTTAGTATAATGTATTAAGTATATGATATTTTTTAAAGGATTTATAAAGTCTAAAACTAGTATATATAATTAATTATATGGTTAATAGTTAAATTTGGATAAAAGGGATTTTAACTTATCTATTACTAAATTTAAAATATTGGTTAAATAATTTCTATAGATTGCTTATAACTAATTTTTTTTAATATAAGAAAATAAATAATATTATAAATCTGGTAATTTGAATTTTTAAATAAGATAATCAATAGTTTATTGGCCAGGACTTGATAGTAGTTGTAATTTTCTAAAATTATAAGTTTCTTTTTAAAACTTTGGGACGTCTGTTGAAGAAAGTAAATAAAAAGATAAATTAATAAATTAAAAGAATAGTAATTTATTAATAAAATTTTTAAATAAATATTCTAAAACTAGTAACAAATTTAATAAATTTAATTATTAAAAAAAAAAAAAACTTTTAAAATTTAAACATCATAATTTGAAAACATAATAATATATTTAATACCAAAAAATCTAAATTAAGAAATTAATATAATTTGAAGATTAATATCCATCTTTAAGGAATTTATAAAATAATTCTGGTACGTTTGTTGATTAACTTTATAAATACTCAAATAATTGTATAGAGTTTACAAAGTAAATTGGTTGATGAAATTTAATAATATTAAAAATTTTTAATTATTAAAGATTAGAAATGTATTCAGAATTAATTTATTGTAATTTATTTACCAAATTTTTTTTATATTAATTTTTTAAATCTATAAACTGTTTTCTGGTATCTGACTTACACTACAAATATATTAGTTTAAATTTTCATTTTTATTTAATATTTTGATATTTTGAAAAAATGTTTTTTATAGCATAAAATTATTACTAATAATTTTTTAGATATTTTAGAGTTACTATTATATAACTTTTATATTGTATAAATAAATAAAATTTTAAAAATATTTAAATATATATAAGAATTTTATCAAAAATTAGTTATTAAAAAATTAATAATATATTTAAAATAATTGTTAATATAAAAAAAAAAATTTAGCTAATAAATTTTAATTTTTTATTTTATTATTGGATAATTTATAAAAAGATAAACTTAAATTTATAGAATCTAGGGAATATCTGAAATTCAGTTTAAGTTATATTAAATACATTTAGTTTTTTATATTCTTTAACAAATGATAATATTTATTTAATAATATATTTAAATATACTAAAATAAAGATTATAAAAAAAATCTAATTTTAAAAAAATATTAAAATAAATGCTAAAAAACTAATAAAAGGTTATTAAAATTTTATTAAATTTTTTTTACTTTAAATAATATTTTAATTTTTGATGTTTATAATAGGTTATATTATCTTGTTATAATTTAGCTTTTACCTTTTCATAATTATGATAATTTCGAAATAAATTTATTAGAGTATATATTTCTAAATTTTAAAAATCAACTTCATATACTGTATACAACTGATTATTAATATTTAGAAGTTTATAATATTTAATATGATTTGTAATCTAATTAATTAATTATAAATAATATTTTTAAACTAAACTATTGGTATAAATTATATTAATTCTAAATTCCATTATGTCTTCTGTAGGACTTATAATAACTGTTAAAGGAGAAAAAATTTTCCAAATAATTTCTTAAATATCATTAGTAATTTAATTTTTTTACTGTGGATTTAGATATATTTTTTTCAATAGAGTTGGAAGTAGAGTAAGTAATATATAAATATGGTTTGATGGTTTATTATAGATGTAGGAAAGTAGGTTACTAACTATAATATATATTAGCTAGATTTTTTTATTACTAGAAAAATTAATTAAATATAAACTGTCCAATGTATAAATTATAAGAATTATTATTTTATTTTATAATGTTTGTTTTTAAATAAAGTTATTATTAATTAAATTTTTTATATAATATACTAAGTTTATATTACCTATTCTTCTTATTATTAGTCAGTAGTATGTATTTCAGAATAAAGATGTTCTCTATATGAATTATATTTTTTACAAAGAGTATATACTAGATTTAATGCATACACTGATTGCTATAATAAATGTATAATATAATTAATAATGTTATAATATAAGTATTCGATAGGTGGGCAACTTAGAATGTTAAAATTATGAATAACTTTTTTGAAATCAAGGCCAAGTTTTTCTTCTATAGTATTGATTTGATTTTAAAATATATATATAAATGTGTAGGAACTAATAAAAGCTTCTATAAGTCTTTTTAATTTAAAATATTTATTTATTAATGTTTTGGAAACTTTTGCTTTAATAAATTACTTAGTAAGTTCATATTTATAATTATTATTGAATAATAATAATTGATTTTTTAGTGTAAATACACATTTAGATAAACTTATTATTAAATTTCCTATGTTTGGAAATATTTTTATATAAGTTTTGTTTATATTAAAACTATTTGGTATTTTTATATTATTATTATTGGGATCAGTGGTAAATTGTTTAGAGTTGTCTACAAGGTTTATAGTATTTGTTGCCTTCTTAATTATATTATAAAATAGTTGTGGGTGATATGTTCGTTTATGAGTTATTTGTTGTTTATTTTGTTTATATTTTTTTTTATAGAACTGATACTTGAAGATTATAATCTGATTTTTCATATTGGAATAAATACTAGAAGGCTTCAACACATCTATAAGTAGATTTTAGAAAGTGTGAATAATAGATTAATAAACTGCCTAAATCTAAAATAATTTTTTTTTTTTTTTTCAAAATTAGGCTAATTCTGTACTAGCAGGGGTGTTTCAATTATATTTTATAAATTTGGTATCTAATGTGGGGAGGTTGACTGAATTCCTAAAGTACAAATTGGTATTATATAATTTTTTTGATAAAAATTTGTAATAATAGAATATTTATTAATGTGTTGTAAGAATATTCTTATTTAAAAAAATTTTTAGGAAGCTTCATGAAATTTGTAGGCAATTGTTATAGAGTAAATTATAGATTTCTATATAATATATTTAAGTTTTTAAATTTAAAATGATTTAATTTAACCTGCTAACCATTACTATAACTATATTAAATCTATTATAATGTTAATAATTTGTATTTATATTAATTAAATCTTTTAATTATTATTATAGATTTTCTCTTTAACCTTTTCTTTTTATAAGAATAGTGTATTTTTATTGAAAAACTACATTTTATTTCTAAAAATAAAGAACTGATTGTTGAATTTTAAACATTTAGTTTTAAAAAGCCTCTAATAATTTTATAGAATCTATTATAAAATCTTTTTCAAATACTTTAAGCAAGTTCTTGCACATTATCTTAATAGTTTTAAGAATTAGCTATATTATTATTAAGTTTTAAGTACATTTTTTAATTAAATGAAATTTTAGGAAGTTTGTTTACAAACAATCTAGAAAACTTCAAAAATTTAATAAATTTCAATAAAAAGTTTAATCATCTTACTATTAAATAAAATAGTCTAAATTTAAGAGATAGATATTTTGTAAATGTTTTAAGTAAGTACCATATTCTTTATAAATTGAAAAAGATGTAGAGAAGCTATTATCAGATTTAAGGGCTAATATATTATATAATATATAGGTTTATTAGATAAATTCAATTTTAAAAATAGTTTTCAACCAATAAGTAAGTTAAACTTTTATTAAATCTTTTTTTAAATATGGAAAGGCTGTTAACTGTTTGGTATTAAATTAATTAACATCATTACCACCACTATTAATATTAGTTTGATTAATAACTCTATAATACAGTAAAGATAATAATTATAATAAATAATTAAATTTTATTAATAAATATTATTAAAATTAACATCTTTTTTAATATTTTTTTTAATAAGTTTGGTAATAAATCCTTATATACTATATCCAAACTTAATTTAATATTAGTAATCTTTTTATAGATGTTATAAAATTATTTTTAAATAATTATTTTATAAAATAATATTAGTAATTAAGCAAAATACAAAATAAAAACATATTTTAAAATTTTTTACCAAATTTGAAACTAATAAATTATCAAATTCCGATATATTGGATTTGAGTATGATACAAAGTATGTATTATTTTGAGAGAAGATATGAAAAAATTATAAATTAATTTATGATATCTTTTAAAAATTAAAAAACTTTGAAAAAAAATTAAAAATTTGAAAATTCTAAAAGAAATCTCGTTTTTTTTAAATAATATAGATATTTCTATGTTAAATAATTTAAAACTTGAAAGAACTGTTAATAATCTGGTACCAGATATTAAGAAGTTAGTGTTAGAAAAGGAGGAAATAAATAAAATTAAAAACTCTGAAAATGAAAAAATAGGAAAAAAAAAAAATATTAAAAATCTGACATCAGGTATTAAGAAGTTAGTATTACAAAAAATAGAAAAAAAGAAATCATAGAGTGAAGATGAATTTAGTAAATTTAAAAAAGGTAAGCAATTTTCTTATATTTAAAAATAAACTTATATAATATAATTAACACTTTTTTAATGAACAAATATCTTTATCATAAATAATTTTTTTATATAAAATAGATTATAAAGATTTATAAATTAGAAAAAAAAGTTGTAAAAATTTATAAAAGATTTTATTATTTTTTTTTAGATTCCACACATCTAATAGTGGATTTAAAAAAAGCTAAAAATACTAATTCTAATGATATAAAATTAGTTAAAAAAATATATATTAAAAGAATAAAATTAAAAAACTTATATAAAAAAATAAATAAAAAAAAAAAAGTGNAAAAAAAAAAAAGTAAAGAAAGAAATTATTACTAATGGTGTTTAAATTTAAGTATAATTTAAAAAAATAATAATTTAAAATATTGTTATAAAAGGTAAAAAAACTGAATAAAATTTTTAACAATTATATTAAAGCTGCTAACAGTCTTTCTAAATTATACATGATAAAAGTAGAGGAAAAAGGAAAGAGAAAGGGAAAGGGAAAGGAAAAGAGAAAGCTAAAGCTGATGATAACAATGATAACAATGGTAACAACAATAACAACAATAACAACAGTGACAGTAAAGACAATGAGAAAACTAAGAAAATAAGAAAATATAAGTACTTACATTCAGAAAATCTGTAAGCAGTCTTCTAACATTTGATGTAGATTATTACATTCCAGAAATTAAAATCAGTCTCAGTTTGTTAAACAAAGTTCCAGACAATAACAATAACAATAACAAAAATGACAAGAATATGATAAAAGTGTGGGATAAAATTTATAAAGCATAGCATAATGATATTAATGGCTTAATTGTATATAAATTAAAAGTCTATTATAAGATATAAAAAGGCTATTAGTTAACTTATCTAATCTTTTCTAACTTTTATTTAATTTCACAAAATTATTTCCAATGCTATTTTTAAAAAAAAGCAAAACACTAAGGGTCAGCTATTAAGCTAAATTAATACCTCTTATAAATAGGATGGTTAGAATAAAATAAGTAAGGAGGAACAGAATAGACTCCTAAAAGTTGTATTTAGACTTCTTTGGTTGGGTATTGGTTAAAATGTAGATATAATTAATTAATGGTTATAAGACAGTAAAAATAAAGCAATAAATGATAATAATAATATAACAAAAATTTTAAATATAATTGTAATGGCTTACAGCTCAGTGCTTATAGCTGGAACGTATGTAGGTCTGTATCTGTATGGTTGATGATCTGGAGATGGATATCACAACACATCGTAGTTCCGCCTATTCTCTATTTATAGAGCGGTACGTAGAGACCCGGCTGTACGCCTTGTACGTAAACCGTTACACCCTAGCTCGTATAGAGTGTATAGATGGTAGATATCACAATGCATTCTAGCTCATACTTACGAATTAGTTGGTTCTGTGTTACTAAACGCAGTAACCGAAGATATATAACATGTTGCTATCGTAATTACGCATTATATTGTAGTGCTGGCGCAGTATAACGTATATTACTATCATAACTATTCTAACTGTTGTATTTTCATGTGTAGCGTCACTCATTTATAAAGCGTACGTATTAACAGTTGTAATTATAAAGCGTTAGACACTAAGATGCTTTTTATTTACTAATAATACCATGCAGTTATGGCGTAGGCAGTACGCATTACAGCGCTTAATAATAATAGATCCAACGTTACAATAGAACAGTTATAATCAACAATTGTAATTAGAAGTTATACATATATATAGTAACCTCATAACCATAAAACCATAAGCACCATTATATAAATCATTATATCTGTTATAGTAGCTATAAAAACATAGCACGTGCCTCTCTAATTGCAGAATTACAATTTTGAAGTTTTATGTTACTTCCCCAGCTTAAAACCATATAGTTCTATAATTAGCATATAATAAGTTCTAGAAATATATAAATGGAATCAAATACTTAATAATTTGCTATTCCCTTAACTTTACAATCTCTTCTCTTTTTCACTAACAACTTCAGCTCATCTTACTAAGCTTCAGTTATTATACTTACTTCCCTCTTCACCTACATCTTTATAAGTTTTCATCATTATGGCAGATAATATGAACCGGTACAATACCATCATTAACAATCCCAATAAGTATACTGCAGCTATACTATACCAACACTACTACAACAGATTCCTTACATATATTATAGTGCCAACTTCACAGTCTAGCAAGTATACATATTGCACAAAAATAAACTCCCCCTGTACCTAAAATAAGTTACTGTTTTTAAATCGTAACATTAAAAACATAAACTAATTTTATATCATAATTTTGTAAGGTTGTAATGTTAAAGTGCTAGGTGTTAATAAACCTGGTATAAATTATTTTGTTTGTAACTTGCCCCAGTTTATTATTATACCAGGAAATTTGTAATATTACCAAATTATAGTTTCATAAGTGTACCAATATAATATTACTATTCCCACCGTCACTCACAATATAGTGCTTAACAATCCATTCCCTTTGTTAAATAATACTATTGTTTTAGATACACTCTAAAGTCTTACTAACACTATAGATACAGTAATACTATAATTCTTTTACTTACCTACAAATTTTAATGTGGTATAGTTATAGGTACAGTTGGCTGCAGCTCTAGCAACAGGCAGTAGTAAAGGTAAAAATGCAGTTAAAGGTGGAAATGCTATACAAATATAAGTAATTACTATAATTAATGTGGTATGTGGTGTACTTGGTAATACAACTCCTTTGTTTATCTTACAGAATATAATAGCACAATTAACATATTTGCATAACTGTACGGATGTGTAAGTATTATTATAAGTTATTATTTCTTATAATGTACGTCAGCTAATTGCAGAGTAATATTTAGTATGCAAAATTTCATAGTTACCAAACACAATACTATTAAAAATTTTGTGTTCCTTTCTTAATATATCTAAAATGTTATTATCTTTTCTTTTATTCTTTTTTTATACAATTTTATATGTATTGTTAATGAATTTGTACTTATTATTACTAATGAAATAGATCTTATCCTTTTATTCTAATAGTCTTATGTGTTTTACATAATAATTATATATAATAGGTGGTAACAGCTTAGTTATTACATTTATCAATAACTTTTAAAAACTACAATATTTAATCTTAAAAATATTATTTTTCTATTTCTTTTTTATCCAGAAGTATTATAAATTGTAGTACTTAATCTTTTATTAATTTTTACTAATAATATTTACTATTATAACGGTAGTATTATCTATATATAAAAATGTAGGTAATAATAAAAATATTAGTTACAATTATAAAGGTATGAGGGTTTTAGTTAATAATTTGCATAATTATATACCTTCAGTGCCAGCATAATTTAATACTATTACTTCCATCTCAATCAAAGACTTTACAATTATTAATTATAGTTTACTACTTTAAAAAATAGCACTACCTATTAAAAAGTACATATAGCCAGAGGTAAATTTATAAACTATATTTTCTGGTCCATATATCTCAACCCAATCAACATCACTCTACAATTCCAATATTAAAAAGAGGTTATTTTCATCAATTCTATTATAATTATAATATAAAAATTATTAATATATGCACTTAAGATACTAGTATATTTAAATCACAGTCTTCCAATATTCTTCTATAAATATATATAAATACTAACCTAATTTTACAACCATATAAACTAGATTAAATCAATTTCCTTATACAACATAATTCAAAAATCCCACCATACTACAATAAATCTCGTAATCTTCTAGGTTTAATACCAGCCAAAAAATATCTTTCAATAATTATACACATAAATCCATAAAAGTTTAACAAAATTTTCAATCTAATAAGTCATACTGATCTAATATACCTCTACAATACTCTTCTTAGTCAATTTATAAAGTTCTAGCTTTACAATTTCAACATATACACAAATTTAAAAACTGTTTTGCTTCTCCTATATCCTTAATAGCATACTTCTTTATAAAAGCAGTTTTTGCCTAACAAATCATAGAAATATCCTTTAAAAAAATCAGGAAGTTGTCTACATATGTAACAATAATCATACCTTTATAAAAATATAAATATTCATTTACTTAACTCCTTATCATCTTAAATAGGAACTCTACACTTATAAGCGTACTGTTGAGTTTTTTGTTTTATAAATATAAAACTTATTTTAGTCTGTATAAAAACTTTAATAATAATAGTATGATTATATTAATAAACAACTCATATTTTTCAAATAAAACAATAAAAATCCTCTCTTTCAAAAGTAAAAACATATTTAAAAATGTAGTTTTAACATCCAGTTAATAAATTTTTAAATCCAAGACTACAACAAGCATTAATAGCATACATACTATACATAAATTAACAACTGGGGCATACATTTTAATATAATATACACCATAACACTGTTCATAACCTTTTACTATTAATCTTGCTTTATATAGTATTCTTGTGGTAGTACACTTCCTAATAAAAACCCAACACATATTCATTAATTTTATACCATACAGTACCTCTAAAAGCACAATTTATATCTTATTATTGGTAAACAAATTTATTTCACTCTGTATTATAGTAAGCCATTTGTTCTTCTCATTACTAACTACTGCTTCATCATAAAATTAAAATAAATCAAAATTTATTGATATATTTTTTGTGGATATGAAGGCAGTTATTTTGATTATACATATATAATATAAATATTTAACTTTAGAAATTTATGTTACTACAGTATAAAACATATATATAATCTTTATCTTCCTTAGTTTCTTACTACATTATAGTACTATCTGCTCTTTTTTCAATCTAATTACAACAGTTTTATTATCTATAGAATCATCAATAACCTTGCTAGCTTTAGATAGTAAAAATATGATTTCATTCAATTATAAAAATAGTAGATTGATTATTATTATAAAATTAAAAATTCGTATTAATTTTTTTGCTAGTAGAATAGTACCAATACACTCTTAATTCTTACCGTATAGCTTTTTAACGTCAAACTTCCTCTACAGCTCTATATCCTTAAAATTAGAGAATATAGGAACCAGTAAAACAAAGGTAGTATACAATTTTTTCCAATACTTAGTATCTAGGAAACATCCTTTATAATTTTTTTTTACAAATATAGAATTATTGATAAATATAATATCTCTAATAATTAAGATATATTTTTTAAATATATTCCACATCTTATATTACTTTATTATATATGTATATCCTAAGAAGATATTTTTCTATATTTTATATTATCCTAAAATCTTTTTTTGTTTTTTTCTAAAAACTATAACATATATAAAATAGTTAAATAAATGCATATATGTATAATCCACTAAATTATTATTAAACTGTTCTTCTGGAGACTTAGAAGTTTTTTTTCTTTTCTATTTAGGAGGTATAAACCTATTACTAATAAAACAGGTTATTGATATCATCTTAACCCAAAATACTTCTAATAATCCTGATTTAATAAGTATTGTAGTTGCAAGCTTATGTAAGATATATATTAATCTCTTAACAATATTATTTTATTTATATATGTAAAAAACTAAAAGTTCTATCTTTATACTATAATTAATACAGAATTCCTAAATTTTAGCCTACAGAAATTCAGTTGTATTATCAAATTATATTTTTGTAATTCTAAAAGACTTTCCATACTTATTCTTTATCATTATTACAAATTATATAAAGCATATGTGGTACTCAGTATATTTAGTAAAAAAGTATATTTATTTATAATAAGTAATTTTGTTTACTATTATAAACACATACTTAACTTTACTATATAATTTTGTTATAAAATTAAAATAATATAAATTAAAAAAAATAGTAGCAAACAGTCTTATTATGTTTATATATATACATTTAAAAAAACATAGCTTCTTGGAAGTAATAAATTAATGATTTAAATAAATTATAACTTTAAAAAAAAAGTATAACTTACAAGTTAGATTACCCTACGTTTTTGGAGGTACTATAACCCTAGTTCAAGCTATATTTTTATGTATTGCTTTTTAATTAGTATGGCTTAGCTTCTTATATTAATGTAATAGATCTATTACTTTGATTAGAAAGGTATGATTTATAATAATTTAGTATATTACTAATATTATAGTTTTAGTAATAAAGGTTTTATTGTTTTTATACACCTCTTCAAGTATATTATTTTTATTACTACTTTTTAGTATGTAAAGGCTTATATTATTATTGTAGATAAGTTTAGCTATAATAAAACTATTAATAACTAGTGTATTTTCTTTTGATATAAAGTGTATGCTAATATTTTTTTTTGTTAACTTTTTAACAGAATAAAGATTTAGTGTTATTTAAGGTGTATAAAGTATGTTATATATTGTTAAAATTATAGTGTTAGTTTTTATTTTGATAGTGTTATAATTTAGTACTAGTATAATTAAATTATCTCTAAATTGTATTCTTCTAGGAATATCAAATTTGATATAACTATTAGAAATGAATAGGGAGAGAAATTTATAGATCTAATTACTTATACTTAAATTTATATATCATGTGCTTTCAGAAGTATTAGATTTGATATCTCTTGTGATATTAGCCTTGTATACAATTGTTATATTATAAGGTTTAGGGACTACAGTGTAAGAGGTAGTAGTCTTCTTTATTTTCTAATTTAAAAGTTTTAGATATAGATATTTGATAAAATACTTTTCCTCAGGGTGATTAGGCTTTTTGTAGGTATTATAGAAGGGGTATGTTTATTTTTTCTTATAATTTGTTTGTATACTATTAGTACTTGTATTGGTGCTTTAGTTTATATTGGTATGAGTTTTTTTTCCTGTTTTTTTAATTTCATTGCTTTTGTTATCTGAATCTACAGTATGTTTGAATTTATGTTTGTTATTTTTATATTAGTATGCAGCTGCAATTATAGATTCTGGTTTGTTCGAGACTTCAGTAGGTGACTTTTTTGCTAATCTCCCAGTAAAAATAATGCCTTTTATTAAAACCTTACAGGTTTAATCTTCCGTACGCTCACAAAGTAAGTCTTTAAATATAAAATCACATATATAATCCACTATCCATTCAGAAGTATTAGACTTAATGCTATACAACCAAAAATGTATAAAGAAAATAATGTTTGTATTTCCAACAAACTTCAGTACACCTCTAACTACATTAATAAAAGTAAATTGATTAAAAGAACCACCAGTGGCCTCCTTCCTCTCCTTCTATATCTATACAGATACTTCGAAGTATGCCTATACCACTACATATATATCATTATCAGCAACCTTAACAACAATAATATTAAAACATAAAAATAAAAAATTAATAATAAAATCATTATCAAAACAAAAATAAGTCTTAAAAACATCTACCATACCTCTAAAAAAAAAGCCTATAAAAATGGAGCATATATCTTTGTATACCAAAACACAAATATATAGGCAGGTTTACTATTTAATAATATTATACTTTTTTAATTCCAATAAAAAGATAGCTTCTGCAGCTCTCTCCAGTACTTATACCATCTCTTACAAAACATCTAAAAATGCCTCTAGGGGTATAGCAATTACTAAAATAAAATCAACAGACTATACCAGTAAAAAGTCATTAATAAACTCCAACAGCTAATATTTAAACTTATACTGTGTTTCCAGAGTTACAATAAGTTGCTCATACCAGGCCTGATAGTTAGCGCCTATTAACAAAAGTATACTCTCCTCTAGAAAAGTAGTAGTGGTCATATTGTACATCTTAAAATACAGAAAGACCAAATCTGGTTATAGTATATAAGGTTATATGCAAAAACAAAATAAGCCTACAATTCAAAAATTATATAAAATTAACAGTTACAATCTCAACAACAAAACACAAAACCAGTAATAAAACATATAAGCAGTTAGTAGATCCTCTTCCCATGGATAGGAAATAATACTAATAACATATAATAGCTTACAGCTCAATACTTATAGCTAAAACGTATATAAGTCTGTATCTGTATGGTTGATGATCTGAAAATGGATATTATAATATATCGTAGTTCCGCCTATTTTTTATTTATAGAGCGGTACGTAGAGACCCGGCTGTACGCCTTGTACGTAAACCGTTACAATAATATACTAAATAATCTAAGATATTATTAAAAAACAAAAAAATTTTTTTAAAAAAACATTTATAAAAACTTATAAAAATAAGATTATTAAAATGGATAAATCAGGGATTATAAGTTACAGATGTATGAAATTGGAAAACAAACATAAAAAGGTAGAAAGAAAATTAAAAAATAAGGTAAAAATGAAGAAAAAATTGGGAGTTGATATTGATATGATTAAGAAGGGTACATATTTATTGAGCTTATTATTAAACTTGTGGAGGCTGATTTAACCTTTTTATTAATTTTAGTTTTAAAAGATGGAAAGTTATTGAAAACAGAATTACTTATTTGTCTTCTTTAATTTTATCCTACTAACAATACAACTTTTATTTTTAATAAATTTGATATTAATTATCTTTTTTATCCTGCTTTAGGCCTTTATGTGTTTGTCTTTAAACTCCTAGTAGCTATTATAATTATCTAAATAATCAAAGATACCATTCAAATACAAAATCCAAATATTAAAATTTGAAAATTATTTAGTACAGTTTTTAGTAATATCACCAAGTTACCAGATGATTAATATCCAATTTTTACAAATTTAGAGCTTTAAAATTAATTAAAAACAATTTTTAGTAAAATCAAAACTGCAAATTTATATTACATTATGTATCGAAATTCAATAACTAATAGAAGTAGTACCAATTCTCCACTACTACTCTAATTTATATATTTAAACTAAATTCTTAATTAGACTTATAAAATCTGTTAGCAAATTTCAAAAAATTAGAATAAAAATTTTTTAAAAGGTTTTAAATTGAATAAAATTTGAGGAGTATAAAAAACAGTATAACAAAAATATAAAAAAAATAATAATAAAAATTTCCAAGTGTTTAACAGATTGAAAAAATTTATTTATAGACTTGTAAAAACTAATATAAACTAATAAACAAATAAAATATTTTCAAAATTATATAGTTAAACTTTATTAAAAATAATCAAATTTTTTAAAAAAATAAATTAATTAAGTATAAGTTTAGAAGATAAAGTGTTTACTAGATTTAATATATTTGGTTATAGATATAAAAAAACTACTAAAAGAAATATATTTAAAATAGAAATTTATTTAAAGATTAAGTAATGGATTGCTTGCTTAAGATAATTGAGATAAAGAAATAGAGATTTAGTTGATTGGAAGTTTTAGAAAAGAGTACTATTTTAGGTTTAATATATCTGATTATAAACATAAAAAAGCTGATTCAAGAAATCTGCTTAATATGAAGAATATTTCAAGGAGTAAATAATTGATGGCTCGCCTGGGACAATTCAAACATAAATATAGATAGTAACTTTAAGTTATTTAAAATATGATTATATTATTTTAAATATGTTTGAAAAGATGCTAGAAAGCAATTTTTAGACGCGCTGAAGCTGCTGAAAGTTACTTCTATATTGTTTTGTATTTATTTTTATTAAGATATCCTTTGTTTATTATCTTAATTATTATGATTGATCCGTTTAGAATTCTTTAAAACTGTAGAGAGGCTTTTTTCAGATGTGTCGAAGCTGCTGTTATTCGCGTTGCTTATGAAGATATTTTTGATGTGGTGTGGAGCCTAGCTGCCGTCCCAACGTCCTGTCGTCGCAACACCCAAAAGCCGTCTTACGTCTGTTCTCAGTCGTCCCACGACTTTTTTTTTTTGCTGATGTCCATATATACAACATATATGTATATACAACATATACGCATATAGTACAACATATACACATATACACCAACATATACATATATATGATGTACATGTATATAATACAACATATACATATATACAACATATATGTATATAGTACAACATATACGTATATACAACATATACAATGTATGCGTATATAATACAACATATACATATATAATACAACATATACATATATAATACGACACATATAGTATACATTGTATATATGAAAGTGTGTTCAACTATATTTTTGATAAAATGTTTTTAAAAAAATACAAGATTAAAAAAACTTTTCAAAATCCAAAATTTTTTGAAAACTTTTGAATTTTTAAAAAAAAATTAATCAATTCGTATTTTTCGTCTATAAACAATTTAGCGGTTAATTTTATTTAATTAAATTTAATTTAAAAATTTGCTAAAAAACCACTAATCATTTTAACATATTTCAAGATCTTCCACACCTAATTTTAAATT
>JAJTUB010000129.1:8833-24734 GCA_036971345.1 Dactylellina drechsleri | reverse complement strand
TCATGTGATTTGATTACGTAATCTGATAAGTTCTTAGGTTTTATTTCGACTTAGAATATCCTGAAGCACAAGTTTCAGTACCGTTTCAAAATTAAAAAACTCAAAAATTTTTTTGAAAAAACTTTTTATTTATTGAAAAAAATTCAAAAAATTTTACTCCGACTTGAGAAATATTTAAAAAATTTTATCTTGATCTGAGAAATATTCTGATTTGGGGAAAGTTATTTTTAATTTTTTTTCCCTGGTTAAAGTTGGGGAATTCCCTGTCCCGACTTGATTTTTCCCGCCCCGATTTTAAACGCTAGATTAATCACACTTTTAAACATTATTTGTAAAATGTGTCTCTACTTTAGACCATGTTCTTAATTTACTGATGATTTTTAAAGCAAAGTCTATTCAGGATTAGTAATTTTAAATCTAAATATTAAAGTAGTAATTTAATTGGTATATAACATTTTTAGAAAATGGCTAAACTAGCAATACTATTATTTTAAAATAGTTAGTTAAAATATTTTTACCAGAGACTAATATTAGTAATATATTTACAGTGTAGTTACTAATAATTAATGGCTATAACTTATATATAATAAATGAATTTATGTCTAAATATTATTTTAATAATATATATCTTTTGTTTTTGTTTGTTTACACCTCTTATGTTATCCAGCCTTTGGATTTGGGATATTTTTCAGTATTAAAAATGGTATATAAGTGGTAACTTAAAGACTTTATTACTTTAATAAATATTACCTAGGTAAATAAAGCATTATTTTTTAAATTCTATACTAAAGCACATATAACTGGTTTTATAAAAAAAAATATAATTATAGGATGGAAAGTAATTAAGTTTTACTTTTGTAATTATAATAAAGTATTGTAAAATTGTTAGGTAGTAGCTTAGTGACTATATATATTTTTTTCAAAGTAAAGTAGTAATATTACTATTTTAATAAAAAATCTAGATATTAACTGTATATTTAAATCATTTGTCCGAAATTTTTCTATGTGATTAGTAATTTGCAAAATTAACAAAAATTTTGATAAATATATAATTAAGAATACTATATTATAATAAGAAGTATAAAACTTGTAAGTTGAGTTGGAAGCAATTTAGCTAGTAAAAAAATGAAAAATATGATAGAATTTAAATAAATAATTTGTTACTCTAACAGAAATAGCTTTGTAATAAAAATGCAAACCCAAACTTACCATAATAATAATAAACAAGGTAATATCTAATAAAAAAGATAATGTTTTAGTTGTTAAAAATAAAATATTTTTACAATAATTGAGTTATATACAGCCCAAAATAATAAAATATTCAGGATATGGAAGCGATATGGACGGTAAAATCAAGTAAATTTATATATTTTTTATATTTATAACCCTCAGACTGACAAAACTATTGTTAATAATATATAATTTCGTTATTCGCGATGGTGGTGGCTATAACTAAGGGGTGGCCACATTCATACCACTCGACTTATTAAATATATTTCATATAATACTAAAGTTATAAGTACAAAAATTATATTAATTTACTAACTTTTTGTAAAATTATTACTTATGTAATTTGGATAATATATTACCTATAGTTAGATATGGCTAGATTATTAGAAAAGTACTTTTACCTCTATAATTACCTCATCATCTTTCATAATTAATTCTACCTCATCTAATACATCAATAGGAGGCTGCTCTAGTTTTAATTTTTATTATATAGTTATATTTGTAAAAATAATAAATCTTTTATTTAGTTCCATACATACCTTCTTTTTTTTAACTGGCTAAATAGTTTCTAATTTAGCCTCTATAACTTTAAATTTCTGTTTTACTAAAGCAAATTAAACTATAAATTTGTTTTAATTTTTATTAATTTTATAAATTGCTAAGTATATAGAGGGATTTTGTATAAAAAATTTAAATATATAATTAATATTCTAATTTTTCATAAATATGGTAATATTAAAAATTAGCCTAAAAACTAAAATAAATAGCTATTAAACCACTACCTAATAATTTTATAATAATTTATAATAATTATAAAAATAAAATCCAGTTATTCTTCATCTTATAATGATATTTTTTACTATAAAAACAGTTATATATATTTTAGTATAAAATTAAAAAAATAATATTTTATTTACATATATAATATTATTTAGGTTTATAAACTTATCTAATTATTATTAATATATTGTTTTTAAAGTTAAAAAACATCCCAGATCTAATAACTAAATAATATAAAAGGTATAGGTAGATAGAAATAATATATATATATTATTAAAATAATATTAAATTATAAATTTATTAATTATATATAAATTATAGTTATTAATTATTAATAATTTTACTTTTAAGGAATTACTGGTAGCTATTTCTAATAAAAATATCTCTATTAACTATTTTAATATAATAGTATTACTTATTTAGCTATTTTCTAAATAAGTTATTTGCTATTTAAAATTATTTTTATATAAAATTATTAATTTTAAATAGACTTTGTTTTAAAAATTATTAAAGGATTAAGTATAACACCTATAGCAGATATATATTTAATAAATGAGGTTTAGAAATGTAAATAATTTATTTTTATAAAAACTTAATTTTTTTAGTAGTTAAAGTTTTTAATAATAAAACTATTTATACTTAAAGTTTTAGTTATTATATTATTTTTATTTATATTATATTGCTATTTTAAAGGGATCTAAGATATACATCAGCAAAAAAATTTGTTGACATCCGAGCCATCAGATGGCTCAGATGGCTCAGTGATCTTTTGTGTTCTAGAGCTATTTCGCCAGCCACGAAAAGTTACAGGAGGTTAATGATATCTGGTCCTACATATGATTTTTGGTATCTAACCATACTTTTTTATAATCTTGCAGTTGCCTTCTGGTGTCTGATTGAATTTCAAGAAAAAAAAATTTATTATAACTATCTATATATTTAAAATTATATGTTAGAATAAAAAAAAAAAATAAAAACCTCTACTAGACATTTCCAGTTTTTTCTCATCCTTTCAACAGTGAATTTAATTCTTCCTCTTTATTATTACCTACCAGCACAAAATTTTGAGAAGCTCGAATTCTAAATAATTTACTTAATAATATATTAACATAAGATTATATAAGATTTTAGTAATACAATACCAATTTTTTCTAGGTCTAACCGGTTATATTAATATATAAGTTATTAAAGATTGTTAAATTTTAGTTAGTTGCGAAAATATTATAATAAATGCTGGAAGTCTTATTATAGCCATCTATAGTTTTAAAATTAATCTCCTAATTATAGACATTTTCTTTTTATAATTTTAATGCAATCCAAATACATATAATGGTTTATACTAAAATCCTAGAATTCAATTTTTTTATAAAATTTGGTTCTTTAATCCCTTTTCCTCTTTACAAATTCCAATACTGATGGATTAGAACTTTCAAAATCACCGGATATATAAAAAAAGCTTGCAGGTATCTGTTAACAAACTATAAATGTTTATTAACAAGAAGATTAACCATAATTTTTTTTTTTTATAAGATATCTTAATAATTTAGTATCTAATAAAATTTTAATTTTATCTAATTAAATATTCATCAGTAAAAAATTGTGTTATCCTCCCAGTCCTCTGAAGACTCAGAGAATCCAGAGGACTTTTGTCCTCTGGAGGCTTTTTGAGGTTAACAAGCACCATATTTTCAGTGATTATTACAAAACTCTAAACATCTAAAAGCAACTATACCACAAAAACCTTAATAATTTTATATTATTAGAAAATTATTTATAACATTAATTCAATTAATAATTTTAATAATATTATAACTTAATATAAATTTTTAGATATTATCAATCAAGATAATTTTAAAGATTTTTTTGATAACAGTAATCTTCAATCAGATTCCTAACAGCTAAGTACAAGTTTACACAATTCAAATGAAAATATTCAATTAAAAAATTTTTCACATTAAAATATTATATATAAAAGTTAATAAATATATAAAAAAAAACTATTTATACAATATTTTTAATCTTCTTTTAAATCTTCATCATAGATTTACCAGTTTTTTAAATATAACTATCTCTTTATTATCAATAGGAAGAATATTTTAAAGAATATTTTTAATAATAAAAATAAACTTCAGAAATCTAGTATAAAATCATATTATACATCTATAAATATTAATAAAAATTTTTATCGGTTACTATTTAAAATTTTCTAACAAATTATCAAAAATATTTAATTAAATTAACAGAATACATTACAAGCCTTTAAACATCTAACTTATTATATATACTAACTATTTTAGCACTAATCTATTAATTTTTTTAATTAATTTCCTAATTTTTTAAACTTAGTACCCAAAAACAAACTATACTAAAAACAAAAATATAAATATTTAACAAATCAACCAAAAAATCATATTTTATTCTTATATTTTTAGAAGATTTCTAATATTAATTAATCAAGATTTCATAAATAACTAGGTAAAAAAAGAGGACCTATAATTATAATCTATTAAAAGATTTCCAGTATTTGAAGAAAATCAAAAACTTATTTTATTTTCATTTTTTAAAAAATCCAAATAATCTAAACTAATTAGCTTTTTAATATATACAGAACAAATATTAATATTAAAATTAATAAAACCGTACACATCCAACACAAAATTTTTTATAGATTTTTATAAATAATTACAATAATTATCAATAAAATAGCAAAACTAACCTTATAATTAAAATGTTATAATATATAATTTTAATAAGATATTTACCTAATTTATTATTAAAATTATTAGCTTAGTTTTTAATAAATATTTAATATATTATTAAATTTTATTATTATCCAACCAAATTTTATTAGAAAATTATTAAATAAATATTTTATTTTTTATTTACACAAAATTTATTAATTTTTTATTTATTAATATATTTTTTATACTTTTCCATTAATTATTTTACTACTTATAACTAATATCAAACTATAAAAATCCAATAATATTTAATAATTATAACAAAATTCAACTTTTATTTTAAAATATAAAATAAAAATAAAATATCCTAGATTAAACTTAATTAAATATATCAATACTTAAAATATTCCTTCTTAGAAGGAAGGAGAAGGGTATTGCAAACAACAAGCGTCTGATAAATAACCTTAAAATTAAAAATAAAGTTTTGATTCATTATCTAATTTACCTATTATTAATAATTAAATTATGATTTAAATCAAAAGTTAACAGATTACAAGTGTATTTTGAGGGTTGAGGAGCAAATACTAAAAATCCTGGAGTTGGAAGATTTAGTTATTCTGATTAATTAGCTAATAAGACAAGATCAATAAGAATATCATCTATTTTGATGAAATTATAATTTGAAAGATTAGTATTAATTTTGTTTTTAGGGTTGGTATTGCTATTTTAATTTAATAAGGGGGTAGTATCAAAAACCGGATATTTAGCAATTGATACAGATTCTTTTAATATGTTTTCTAGCAGTTAAATGATTTTATTGATTTAGTTTTAAATAAATATAAATTATACTTATTAATTAATTTTTTTTTTTGTTTTTTATTAAATGTTACTAGTCTTAGAAGGTTAGAAAGATTTTATTAATTATTATTTTATTTTATTTTTTAAATAAAAACCATTTTAAAATAAAATAATATTAGGTAAAGAAAAAAAAACTAATATTAAACTATTAAAATTTGAAAAAAGTAATTTTAATAATTTATTTAAAAACAAAATTCTTTATTTAAAAAAAAAAAAGAAATAATATGCATCAGCAAAAAATCTGGTAGCCTAAAAGGATCTTTAGTAGTGTTAAAAGGTTGCAGGGGTTGTGTAAAAAACAGCCTCAGACACTCAGAAACTGGCACCCCATTAAAAATCATTTTCACCAAACATATCTAAATTAATAGTAAAAAGAATTATTGAGAAATATAAAAAAAGACACTCAGAGTTTTCAGAATACTTTTAAAAAAGTTCAAAATTTGTTAGATTTATATATGTATATATAATTTTAATTATCAATCTTCATATTTTTTCTTTTTTTTAAAAAAATTTTTTTAAATAATACTTTTTATTTTAACCTGGAGATAAATATTAAGAATCTGTTATAGACCTCCTGCAACCTTTTTATTATTTAATTGATTAAATAAGATATATGTTTTTTAAAAAAAAATATTACTTTTATTATAAGTTATTTATTAGACTAATTAATCTTATATTAAATATATGATTAAATCTAAATAAAAACATTTTTGTTATAATCTTTTAAAAAACTATTATAGTCTTCTCTAATATTCTTATTATTAACAGATTTTTTTTAATTTTTCTAAATTTTTAAAGAAAACATATTAATTAATTATATTTTAATCTTTTTTAATTTCCTTAATTTAATTTTTTATTAACTTTTTAATATCTTTAATTTATTTTATTTAATTTTATTATTACTACTACTGCTATTGCTTTTTTAAAATTTAACCAAACTATTCTACTAATTAGAAGAGAATTAGAGTTTTAGAAAATCTAATAAAAAATAATGTAAAAATAATATAATTATACTATTATTACATTTTTCTAAATTATTATTTATATATTATTAAGCTATATTTTTAAAACATTAATTAAAATAATTTTTTTGTATAAAAAATAGTTATTACTTTTTATTAACTTAGTATAGTCTTTTCCTAGCTACAAATAAACTAAAATTATTTTATTATTTTTTATTATTATAAAAGCGTTTAAATCTGCTAAAGTTATAACAATCTAATTTATATCTATATTATAAAATTTGACTGTATTGGAATCATCTACTTTTAAACTCCCAGAATCTTCGTACAAGTAGTTCATATTGTCTTAAGCAAAAGTAAATCCAGTAATATCATTTGGATAAAATATTTAGATTTTAATATAAACTTTGAAAAAAAGTAGAGCTAAAGCTTTTAATAATTTTGAAATAATAGTGATAATAAAGGAGGTATTAATAGTAAATTTATTAGAAATAATTATAAAAATAAATTAGCAGACTTTTAGTATTTAGTTATAGATTGATGAATACTTACTATTATTAATAGCCTTCTGTAATTTCTTTTTATTTGCTTTTTTCCTAGTTTTCTTAATTTTTGCCTTTTTTTGTTTTATT
The DNA here is from genome assembly GCA_036971345.1 of Dactylellina drechsleri. Classification (NCBI taxonomy): domain Eukaryota; kingdom Fungi; phylum Ascomycota; class Orbiliomycetes; order Orbiliales; family Orbiliaceae; genus Dactylellina; species Dactylellina drechsleri. The sequence goes on along the minus strand of JAJTUB010000129.1, from coordinate 17,591 downwards.
TTTAACTGAAGATTCTTGAAGTCTTTTATAAGATTGCTATTAAAATGTATATATTTATTTAAAATAATATATTTTAAAGTAGTTCTTATATTTTTTTTTATATTTTTTAAACATATTCTAAATAATTTCTTTCAGATTAACAAAAATGGATTTTATTGGATTATTGTTAGCCAATTTTAAACTCCCAGCATCAACCCAGTTGTCTATAAAGATCGTACTTTCAATAATATTAAAATAAGTTGATTTCATAATTTTAAAAATAAAATTTTTTTTTTATTTAATATTAAGATTTTCCTAACTAGTCTACTCTTATTAGCTATTGATATAACACAAAATATTATATTCATAGTTTGAAAAACCTACAAAATCTGCTATTTTATATTCATTATCTTTTTTCTTACCTATACCTAAGAGTCTGGTATTTTTATCTCTATTATCTTTATTATTTCCATCATCTTTTCCATTTTTTCTACCATTACCCAATACTAGACTTATGAAGTCTGCTGGTTTTGTGACTTAATATATTAATTTTTTAGCTTAAGTAGCTACTAAAAAGTTAGCAACGGCTTAACAGTTATTATTTAGGATAAGATTTTTAAATCTAACCCAGTTTGTATATATAAATTAATATCTTATAATAGATTTTTAATATTTTATAAAAATTTATTCCTTGAATTTATTTTAATAATTATTTTATTTTTTAATTTGAAATAGGTATAGTTGAGATTATCTAAATCAAAATTAGTAATAATTTTTATATTAATAACCTTGCTATATTCTCTACCTAGGTATAAGCTATTAGTAGATACTAAGAGTCTCTTATAAGATTCTGATTTTTATTTTCCGATTCCCAAAAAGATTATTTTTTAATCATACTGTTAGTTTTAGAGATTCCTACGGCCTTATTATTTCTTATAATTGCAGTATTGATATTAATTTTTTTAATTAAGAGGCTGTTAGTTGATTTCTAGCATTTTATAGTTTATTATTTTAGGATACTTACCAATTTTGTGCTTCTTTCTTCTTGGTGGTGCAATTCTGCTACCATCATCATTATTATTATTATTATTATTATTATCATTATCTTTACCGCTATCTTTAGCTTTATTTTTAGCTCTATTTTTTATAACTCTCTTTCTCTTCCTCATAATAAGTACTATCTCATACTTATTAATCAAAATTTTTTTACAATTTAAAATAAGACTCTGGAAGTCCATTACTTACCTAACTTTTTACTAACAAATTTCTTGTCTATACCTTTATCAGATTTTTTTTTACCATCTTTTTTATTTAGTAGTTTAGATAATCCTACCATTACTACTAATTTTTTGGCATTTACCATCAAACTATCTAAGTTTTTTAGATGTTCTAATCTTAAACTTTTATATTTAGAATTAATAAATATAAAAATTAACCCAAAGTTGGTAGAATCTTTAGATAAATCAGAGTTTTTAATTTTATCAAAGTTTTTAATATCAGAATTAAATTCTAAATAATAATCAAAACATATAAATATATTTAAAAAAATAATTAGAAAATTAGTAGTATTTTTAAAAAATTTGTTATTATCTTAAAACTGTTTTGGGATTATATTTTTAAAATATTTAAGATTAAATGTATATGGATTAGTAATATTAGAAATTAAACTGGAAAAAAAAAAATCTACCCCATTATTTAATATTTGATTAAGATTATAGTAGTTCATTATCTTATCAAAATTTTAATTTATTTTAAGTTTTTAATTTTAAAAATAGACAACTTTTAACAATCTACTACCGCACTCTATTCTGGTACTAGAGTAAAAATATTAAAAATGATGTTTCAAAATTGATAACTTGTTTAATATATGAGTTATTGATAAGTATAGGATTTCCAGAATCTATTTAAAATTAAAGAACTTCACAAGAACACTAAATATTAAACAAAAATAAAATAAAATAAAAACAATAACAGTAATAATGATAATAAAGAAAAAAGAAAATGATTGATAGCATTATAAACTAATATATATTATTATACAGTCTATTATTAAATTTATTCTCAGATAATTATTTAAAATTAATAAAAGCTTCTATCAGACTTTAGTAAACTTAAATATATTTTTTAAATATTTTTTATTTTTATTTATTTTTATATTTAAATATTCTAGAACCAATTTATATATTTTTAATATATTAAAAATTCTAAATTTATTTATTATTTAAAATGCATGAGAGTAAGTGCCAACTTTTAAAAGTATAATCAGAAAACCCTAATCACCATACCATACTATAGGACTAAACCAAATCAAAAAAGGATTAATTATTAAATAATCTACTTTTTTTTTTTATCAAATATTTTTTTAATTTAAAATTATTGAAAAATATTTTAAGCTCAAAAAGAGCTTATATTAGACACCTAGCATCCTTCAACCTTTATTATTTCTTAATTTTTTTTAAATTACCAAATATTATAATATTATTAATATATCTACCTCAGGTTTTCTATATCATTTTTACTCAAAACCATATTTAAAAATTAATTAGTGTAATATATATAAAAAACAATTTTATTATCAAAAACTTCAAGTTATTGTTGAAAATAATATTTTAGACTCTGAGTATCCAACCTTATATTTCAAAATTTAATCAATTTAATTAAAAAATTTATATAATTCTCCTTCTTTTTCCTTAAACTCCAAACATCCTCCAAAAGCTTGTATAGATATATATCCAAACACCAGTGCTACAATTATATTTAAAAATTTATTATCACAATTAATTAAAAACTCATTCTATCCATTTATAAATTATATAGATTATAAATTGGTAAAGTAGTTAATATAAAATAAAATATCAAAAGTTGGAATTAACAATTTCTTTGATAACAGACTCTTGGAATCTTTTGATATATTCTTCCAATCCGCGCATACTCTTTAAAAACAAATCGAAAATATGGTTGGAGATTTAAATCTTAATTTTTAAATTTCAATCTATGATTAGGTAATTAAAAATCTAGAATTATAGGAATACTTTTATTGTAATTTTATTGATTATATAAATTACCTTCTTAGGTAGCCAGCATACACCAACAATCTAGTATACATACTAGTTAAAGAATATAATTCAAAAAACAAACAACTATATTTAAAATTACATACAAATAACTAGTAATAAAAAATATAAATATATAATTTTAATTTTTTTATATTTTTACTTAAAACATATTTTTTTATATGTCACATTATATGTTAAACACTGATTGTCTTTTAGTTAATATTATCAAAAAGCTTAATATTAATTCCTATTATTTATGCATCAGATGCTACTCATCTAACTAATTTCTCTAATAATAAAAAATTATAATTGATTTATTTAATAATCAATAATCTGTTTTTTAATATCTATAGTAAATTATTATTATTTATTTAAATTCTGCTTATATTTATATTAATACTATTGAAGAAAAAAGATCTCAATAATCATCAAAAATTAAAGGTTGATATTGATATTTAAAAAATTTTATTTAAAATATTCCAACTATTAAATAAATAGAAGCCAGAACTGGATGCTAAAGATCCTATAGAATTTAATTTTAATTTGAAATATATTAATGGCTTTACTTGTTTGTGTATATCTTAGTTATATAATTGGATTGTAGATTATATGGAATATATTAATTTATTCAATATTAATACAAAATCTTATCCTATTTGTAAAATAAATACTTAGAATCTTAGAAAGTATACTCTAAAAATAATAAATTATGATTATTATTCTTATAATAAACTAAAACTTTAATTTTTAGCAATTTTGTTTTAATAAATTTAAAAATTATTAATTAAGAAATTAAAAAGTAAAAGATTAGGTTAAATTTTATTAAACTTTTATTAGATTTTTAGAGTCCTACTACATATATTTTCTAAATTAGATCTCTTATATAATCTTTATCTTGGTATTTTAAAAAATATATTAGATTAGGTTGATCGATTTATTCAACATATAAACAATTCAATAACTTTAACCAAACTTAGGTCAAACTCCCAACATATCCTGATTTCTTTTATTTTAAAAAACCATTTTTATAAATTATATAATAATAAGGGAAAGAACTTTACATAACTAATAGAATTATTATTTATTATTTAGTTACAGTTTTCCAAAGTTTATTAAAAATTACTAAATATTAAGAGTTTAACTAAATTTTAATTTATATTTAACATTTTATTAATTTCCATCTACTTGTGCAATATTATAATCATATTAATAAAATAATCAATTAATAGTTAAACTGATATTAGCAAAAATTTCATTAAACTAAATTAATTTTTTTATAATTTTAAAATTCTAGATTTTGTTAAAAAAAAATATAAGAGTAACAGCAGGTATTGTCAAACACTAAAAGTTATATATAAACCAAAAAAATAAGCTAATTATAAAAATATTAAAAATTATAATTAAAAAAAAAAAAAATTAATACTAAATATAAACTTGAACTAGAAGCTCTTAATCATTTTAATATAATTAAAATACATTAACCTAATTATTATAAAAATATAATCCATTAATATAAATACCTTAAAGGGTGGTCAATAAATACTCCAAAACTTTAACATTATTTTCAAATTAAAGAAGATTATTAAGATTTAAATTATATTAATTATAATATATAAATTATTACAAACTATCAACAGAAAATAATATTCAGAATATAAAAATTAAATTTAATATCTCTTCTTAATAAACCTTAATATTTTAATTAACTATAAATAGTTTATCAAAATTTAATAAAAGATATATATTTTAAATTAAAATAAAATCTTTTAAATCTAACAATCAATAATTTTATAATGGATCCTGATAATCTTTTTAATAAAAATAGTAATAATAAGTTATTAGCTATTAAATATTTATATTTAAATAATAATATTTATATATTTTTAGATTCTGAGAATGAGACTTTAGTATAAGATATTAAAAATCTGATATTAAATAATAAATATATTTTTAAAAATTTTTAATAATATTTAGAAAGATAATAATAAATTATAGGGAAAATTATAATTATTTATTACTTTGATAACTTGTATATAAAAATTTAAAAATTCCTAAAACCATACTGTCTAATTATAGTTGCTAATAAGTATATATTAGATAACTAAAATTTTAATAATTTTAATATTATAAAAATGTTTTCTTATCAACTGTTTAATTAACTAACAATATTAATTAAAGATTTTCAAAATCCTAATACTATTATGATCCATCAGATTTAATATATCAGATTGTTTTTATTTTATTATAAATTATTATGTTAAGATTTTATCTTTTATTAAAAAAAAGGATAATAGGGAGTTTTTAATAAATACTTATTAACTTATACAAAGCTAATTTTATATTTTGAAGATTGTTACATCAATTAGTTATTTAATATTATTATGATTATCAATTTTGATTTAAAAGATAGCAGATGATAAGTGGACTTTTATAGTTTTATAATTGTTATTTTTAAGATACCCTTTAATATAATTAATGTTTTAAATTGATGAATTATTTTGATAAATGAAGTAATATCTCGCTTATATTTATTTTTATTAAATAATAAGGATTTTTTTATTAATATTTATATTAATTTACAAATATATAATACTCTTTATGATGGTGGTAGTTTGGTATAGGATTGTCAGTATTTGTATATAATTTTATTTTATTTTATTTTAATTTAAAGAGTGTATGCGTATTATTTTCTCCTTTTTTTCAAATAAAGAATTTTGTTTTTAAATAAATTATTAGAATTGTTTTTTTTAAACTTTAATAATCTGATACTAGCTCCTCTTCCTTTACCTAATACTATTTTATTTTAAAATAATTTTTATTTAAAAAATAAGATAAAATAATAATTAATAGGATCTTTCTAACTCTCTAAAACTGGCAGCGTTTAATAAGGGACAAAAAAAGAAAATTAATTAATAAGTATAATTCATACTTATTTAAAATTAAATTGATAAAATTATTCAATTATTAGAAAGTGTATTAGAAGAGTTTGTATTAATTGTTGAACATCTGGTTTTTAATATTACCCTTTTATCGAACTAAAATGGTAATATTAATCTTGAAAATAAGATTGATACTAATCTTTTGAATTATAATTTTGTTGAAAGTGAAATAGATGATACTTTTATCAATTCTATCTTATTAGTTAATCAATCAGAATAACTAAATCTTCTAATTTTAGGATTTTTAGTGTTTATTTTTTGATTTTCAAAGCATACTTACAGTCCATCAACTTTTAATTTAGATTATAATTTGATTACTAATGATAAGTAAGTTAGATAATAAATCAAAGTCTTATTTTTAATCCTAAAATTATTTATTGGATATTTATTATCTGTAGTATCCTTTTTTTTTCTTTTAAGAAGGAATATTTTAAGTACTAATATATTTAATCAGGTTTAATCTAAGATATTTTATTCTTATTCTATATTTTAAAGTAGAAGTTAAATTTTGTTATGATTATCAGATGCTATTAGATTTCTATAATCTGATACTAGCTATAAATAGCAAAATAATCAACAAAAAAATATAAATAACATATTAATAAATAAAGAATTAGCAGATTTTGTGTAAATAAAAAATGAAATATTTATTTAATAATTTTTTAGTAAAATCTAGCTAAATAATAATGAGATTTAATAGTATGCTAGGTATTTATTAAAAACTAAACCAATAACTCTAACAATAAATCAAATAAATATATTTATTAAAATTATATATTATAATATTCTAATCATAAGATTAGTTTTGTTATTTTATTAATAATTATTATAGCTATTTATAAGAATTTATAAAAAATCTTGTATTAGATATATATAATTTTACTAATTTTAATATCAATACTCATTTTATATATATTAAAAAGCTAATTAGTTTAGATTATTTAAATTTTTTAAAAAATAAAGATAAAATAAGCTTTTGATTTTCTTTAGATATTGGAAATCTTTTAACAAATTGTAACCATAGGTCCTCTTTTTTTACCCAGTTATTTATAAAATTTTGATTAATTAATATTGGAAATTTTTTAAAAATATGGGAATGAGGTATGATTTTTTAATTAATTTATTAAATATTTATATTCTTGTTTTTAGTATAGTCTGTTTTTGGGTAAATTTGAAAAATTGGGAAACTAATTAGAAGAATTAATAAATTAATATTAAAATGGTTAGTATATATAATAAATCAGATATCCAAAGGTTTGTAATATATTCTGCTAATTTAATTAGATATTTTTAATAATTTGTTAGAAAATTTTAAATAATGGCTGATAGAAATTCTTATTAGTATTTATAAATATATAATATAATTTTATATTAGATTTCTGAAATTTATTTTTATTATTAAAAATATTCCTCAAAATATTTTTCCTATTGATGATAAAGAGGTAGTTACACTTAAAAAACTAATGAATTTATAATGAAAATTTAAAAAAAAATTAGAAGTGTTGTATAAATAGTTTTTTTTTATATATTTATCAGTTTTTATATATAATATTTTAATGTGAAAAATTTTTTAATTAAATATTTTTATCTGAATTGTGTAAACCTATGCTTAGCTGCTAGGAGTTTGATTGAAAATTACTGTTGTTGAAAAGATCCTTAAGGTTATCTTGATTAATAACATCTGAGAGTTTATATTAAATTATAATATTATTGAGGTTATCAATTGAATTAATGTTACAGATGATTTTCTAATAATATAAAATCATTGAGGTTTTTATAATATAATTGCTCTCAGATGCTCAGAGTCTTGTGGTAACCGCTGAGGATGTGGTGCTCGCTAACCTCGAAAGGCCTCCAGAGGACAAAAGTCCTCTGGATCCTCTGAGTCCTCAGAGGACTGGGAGGACAACACAATTTTTTGCTGATGTGTGTATATTCTTTAAATTAAAACAAAATGAAATAAAATTGTGTATGGATGTTAATGATCTTATGCTAAACTGTTGCTGTTATAAAAAGTATTATATATTTGTAAATTAATATAGATGTTAATAAAAAAATCCTTATTATTTAATGAAAATAAATATAAGTAAAATATTACCTTATTTATCAAAATAATTTATTAGTTTGGAGTATTAATTATATTAAAGGATATTTTGAGAGTAACAGTTATAAGACTGTGGGAGTCTGCTTATTAGAGTTCGACATGGGGCGGGTTGGGTCGGTTTTCGGTGTTGAGAAACCACCCACGGGTTGGTTTTTTTTTTTTAAGAAAACCAAAAACCGACCCAAAAACCGTCGAAATTATAAAAAACCGCCCCGCCAAGAAACCATTTACTAAAAATAGTTAAAATTACGGTTTTTAATTAAATTTATAACCCAAAAAAACCATTAAAAAAAAAAAAAACCACCCAGCGGTTCCCCATGACTAGAGTGCGACATGGGTTGGTTTTAACCCAGAAACCAGCGGGTTGGGTCAGTTTAAGAGAAGTCATGGGGAACCGCTAGATAGTTTGATATAAATCATAGGGAACCACTAGATAGTTTAATATAAGTCATAAGAAACCACTAGGTAATTTGATATGGGTTGTAGAGAACCGCTGGGTAATTTTTCTAAAAATCAAAAACCGTTTAAAAACCGACGGTTCCCCGCTTATCGATAAGAATTATCAGATTATGTAATCAAATCACGTGATCACCAAAATTTTTATTATATAATTTTAATTAAAATTTAATAAAAAAAATTAAAAAAATTAAATCGAAATTTTATTAATTTTTTATTAATTT
>JAJTUB010000128.1:16461-49154 GCA_036971345.1 Dactylellina drechsleri | reverse complement strand
ATAAGCAATATGCCCCGCCAAGAAGTACCTCTAACACAAATTTTGGTGAAAGGTACTTCTTGGCGGGGCATATTGCTTATTTTTTCGAACACTATAATAATACTTTATATAACTGATAATAATTGTATGTATATATCTTAGTATTTGTATGTATACATAATTATATATATGTATTTTAGTATTTGTATGTATGTATATTTGTATGTACACATTTTAGTGCTCATATATATGCATGTTACATAATATATTAGAACAAAATTTTAAAGTAAAATAGGTAATGTAGTATATAAGTAGGTAGTTTTTTTAAAGAAGATATAATGAAACAAAACTGGGAATTATATAGCATAAAATGAGGTATAGGTAATTATACTGTTAAGACCATAGGTCTGTGACATAATCTTTTAAATTATAATTTCATTAAAAATAAAATAGATAATATTTTTATTGATCCTATCTTATTAACTAATCAATCAGAATAATTAAGTTTTCTAATTTTTAAACTTTTAGTATCTATTTCTCAATTTTTAAAATACACTCACAATCCATTAACTTCTGATCTAAATCATAATTTAATTATTAATGATAAGTAAGTTAAATAATAAATTAAAATCTTATTTTTAATTTTTAAAATTATTTATTAAATATTTGTTATCTGCAGTATCCTCCTCCTTTCCTTCAAAAAAAAATATTTTAAGTACTGATATATTTAATTAAACTTAATCTAAAATAGCGTTTAAAATCAGGACAGGAAAAATCAAATCAGGACAGGGAATTCCCCGACTTTAACTAAGGAAAAAAAATTAAAAATAATTTTCTTTAAATCAGAATATTTCTCAAATCAAAATAAAATTTTTTGGATATTTTTTAAATTAAAATAAAATTTTTAAATTTTTTAATCCTAAAACAGTACTGAAACTTGTGCCTCAGGATATCCTGAGTTGAGGTGAGAGTTAAGAACTTATCAGATTACGTAATCAAATCACGTGATCACCAAAATTTTTATTATATAATTAAAATTAAAATTTAATAAAAAAAATTTAAAAAAATTTAATTGCATTTTTATTAATTTTTTTTTAATTTAATTTTAATTTTTTTAATTTAATTTTTTCGATTTTTTTATGAAAATAATTTAAAATTAGGTGTGGGAGATCTTGAAACACGCTAAAACCACTAGTGGTTTTTTAGCGAGTTTTTAAATTAAATTTAATTAAATAAAATTAACCGCTAAACCGTTTATAGACAAAAAATACGAATTGATTGATTTTTTTTTGAGAATTCAAAAGTTTTCTCTTTTTGAAAACGTTTTGTCGAAAATATAGCCGAACACATCTCCATATATACGACGTATACGTATATACGATGTATACGCATATAGTATGATGTATACGCATATATGCCGATGTATATGTATATACGATGTACACATATATAGTACGATGTATATGTATATACAATGTGTGCAACGTATACGTATATACGACGTACACGTATATAGTACGACGTATACGTATATACAACGTGTGCGACGTATACGTATATACGACGTACACGTATATAGTACGACGTATACGTATATACAACGTGTGCGACGTATACGTATATACAATGTACACGTATATAGTACGACGTATACGTATATACAACGTGTGCGACGTATACGTATATACGACGTACACATATATAGTACAACGTATACATATATACAACGTATGCGATGTATATGTATATACAACATACACGTATATAGTACAACATATACATATATACAACATATACAACATATGCATATATAGTATGATATATGTGTATATAGTATGATATATGTGTATATAGTACAACACATATGGTATACATTGTATATATGGAGATGTGTTCGGCTATATTTTCGACAAAACATTTTCAAAAAGAGAAAATTTTTGAATTCTCAAAAAAAAATCAATCAATTCGTATTTTTCGTCTATAAACGGTTTAGCGGTTAATTTTATTTAATTAAATTTAATTTAAAAACTCGCTAAAAAACCACTAGTGGTTTTAGCGTGTTTTAAGATCTCCCACACCTAATTTTAAATTATTTTCATTAAAAAATCGAAAAAATTAAATTAAAAAAAATTAAAATTAAAATTAAAAAAAATTAATAAAAATGCAATTTAATTTTTTTAAATTTTTTTATTAAATTTTAATTTTAATTATATAATAAAAATTTTAATGATCACGTGATTTGATTACATAATCTGATAAGTTCTTATCAATAAGCGGAGAACTGTCGGTTTTTAAATGATTTTACTATATAATAGCTTATTTGCATAACTCTTTCCAAATCGTTAGTATATATTTATAAAAATATATTATTATAACAAGGAAAACCCACCCCGAACTGAGAAAAAAGCCAGGATCGAGTCGAGGGGTAATAAAAATTTGTATTGGGGTATTTCCCCGACTCGGGGAGGTATCGGCTTTTTTTTTTCTCGGTAAAAAACCCGAGTCGGGGAGGGGTAAATTGATTCCCCGATTCAAAAAATTTTTCTGGGCTCGTTCCTCGCCATCCCCGGTATATTTTAAACACTGTTCCTTACATAATCAATAGAAACTTCACTAAAGTTTTTATAAATAATAAAACAAAAACTATTTACATCTTAAAAAATTATATCAAAAAATATATACTACTAATATACCTTAAGCCTACCTACTATAATATTGTAATATTTAGAAAAAGTCTTCTTAAAATAGTTAAATATAAAATTATTATTACTCTTATTATTAATAATTACTTTAAAAAAAGAATAGTTAATATCTTTAATTTTAAAAATAATAATTTTATCTTAAAATATAACTAGTTATAGAACTATAACCCAGAAATTAATTTCTAATTATAAATTATTAGATTTACTAGATATAACTGCTAGACTATTTAAAAATATTTTAAATCTAAAACCCAAAGAAAAGAAGTATATTTATAACTAATAGAATACCTTTTTAATAACGAAATTTATTATTAATTTTAAAATAAATTTAATACTTTTAAATATATATAAATCAAAATTAAAAATATTTATAAAATTATTAAGGAAATTATCAAAAATACCACCACTAAAATCTCTAAATAAATTTTTAAATGAATTAAAATTTTTAAAAAGTTATTTAATAAAAACATTTTACCTTAACTTAATAAATTTATTTATAAAATCCTATTTAAGAAAAGCACTATATTAAAATTTATATTTATTTATACATACACTCAAGAAAAGCTTAAAACACTACAAAAATATTTTAAAAAAAACTTATACAAAAAATACATTTAATTCTTTTAATTACCAATAAGATATTTTATCCTATTTATACCTAAAAAAAATAGTAAATTATAAATATATATTAATTATTAAAATTTTAATAATATTATCATAAAAAATTAAACCAGATTATTTCTTATTTTTAAATTTTTAAATTAACTATAAAAAGCTAAATAATTTACTAAATTAAATATTATAATTAGATACCATAACTTATAAGTTATACTAAAAGATATTTAGAAAATTACTTTCAGATGTAGATACAAATTATTTAAATATATAGTTATATTTATAGGATTGATTAATATTTTTGTATTTTTCTAAACTTTCATAAATCATGTTTTTAAAGATTATATTGACAAAATATGTATTATCTACCTAGATAATATATTAATTTATAATTATAATTTAGAAAAATATTATAAATATATTATACTTATTTTAGAAATATTTAATAAATATAATTTTAAGGTTTAATTTAAAAAAATAAAATTTGAAATTATTAAATATAAATTTTTTAAAACCATTATTATAATTAATAAAATTTAAATGGATTTAAAAAAATTTTAAATTATTTAAGACTGGCTACTACTTGAAATAGTTAAAGATATTTAATTTTTTTTAAAATTATATAACTATTATTGATAATTTATTAAATAATATAGTTATATATCAGTAGTTCTAATCAAGCTTACCAAAATAAAAATTAAATTTAATATAACTTTTAATTAAATTAATGTTTTTAACATATTAAAACAATTATTCCTTTTAGTATCTATATTTTGATTATATAATCCGAAATTGTTTATTAAAATCAAAACTAATGTTTTAGACGCCGTATTAGGCACATACATATATTAATTATATCTTAACAATAAATAATATTTTATTGTATATTTATTTTATAAATTTAATATTATGGAATTTAAATATCTAATCTACATCAGCAAAAAAATTTGTTGACATCCGAGCCATCTGATGGCTCGGATAGCTCAGCGATCTTTTGTATCCTGGAGCCATCCCACCAGCCACAAAAGGTCACAAAAAATTAACAACATCTAGTCCTATATACAACCTCTAACATCCAATTATATTTTCTTATAATCCTACAGTTATTTTCCAGTATCCAATTAAATTTTTAAAAAAAAAAATTTATTATAACTATCTATATATCTAAAGTTATATATTAGAATAAAAAAAAATAAATAAAAATTTTTACCAGATATTTTTAATCTTCTTTTATCTTTTCAATAATAAATCTAATTCCTCCTCTTCACTATTACCTACTGGTATAAAATTTTAAAAAACTTAAATTCTAAGTAGTTTATTCAATAACATATTAACATAAGATTATATAAGATTCTAATAATATGATACCAATTTCTCCCAAGCCCAACCAGTTATATTAACATACAAATTATCAAAAATTGCTAAATTCTAATCAACTACAAAAATATTATAATAGATACTAAAAGTTTTATTATAATTATTTACAGTCTTAAAACTAATTTTCTGATTATAAATATCTTTTTCTTATAATTTTAATGTGATTTAAATACATACAGCAATCTATACTAAAATCTTAAAATTCAGTTCTTTTATAAGATTTGGTTTTTTAATCCCTCTTCCTTTTTGTAAATTCCAATACTGATAAATTAGAATTTTTGAAATTATTGAATATATAAAAAAAGCTTATAAATATTTATTAGTAAATTATAAATATTTGTTAACAAAAAAACTAATTATAATTCCTTTCTTTGCAAAATATTTTAACAATTTAATATTTAATAAAATTTTAATTTTATTTAATCAAATATTAATATCAAAATAGTTTAGACTATATATATTTAGTATAATATCCCTAATAGTATTTACTAAATATAAACAAAAATTTTTAACACAATAGTGTATTTAACTAATATTAACTTATAATTATGATATTTAAATTGTAAAAAAAAATAATTTATAAATAGCTTTAATAAATATTAAATTTAGTCTAATATTTTTTATTAAACTTTAAATATATACCTCCATTTAAAGGACATTTAGCCAAATTTCACTACAAAACTACTAAAAAAAAAAGTCAAATTTTTATTTTTTAAAAATTAAATTTTTATATTTAGATAATAAATCTCTATTAGATCTTTTTTTAGGTAGAGGAATTTTCGTGAGACTAACTAAAGATATTAAAAAACTTATAAACTTCAATTAAGGTTTTATTAACCTTTCTTTTATAACTTTTTTGCAATTAAAATTAGTAGTTAATTTAGTGTATTAATATTTTTTTAAATTATTAATTAATACTAGTAATCTAATAAAAACTATTATTTGTACCATAGATTCTAGATATAGTAATTTAAAATTAAATATATTATTTTAATATTAATTATTATTTTTATATTTATTATTCTTTAATTTCATTATATTAGATAAAATATATTTATAAAAAAACTAAAATATTTTAAAAAAGTATAATATAAAAAAAAAAATAAAGAATAATAGGAAGTTAAAAAGGGGCTTATATTAATTTAATATTATAAAAAAACTGCATCAGATTCCAAAAAGTGGATATTTATGGTTAATTATTTTGAAGTTTTAATAGGGTATATTAAGATTGGTGTTGGTTTTCCATTATTATATAACAACCTCTTTACATCCCTATTAGCCTCCCGTGCTCCACACAATGACCTCTGGGGGGTTCAGATTTTTTGCTGATGTATAATAAAAAATTTATAATAATTATTTATACCTGCAAAATATAAAGAATATATTTATAAATAAAAAAATTTTTTATTATATATTTTGATTATAAAAACCTTATTTTTTTTTTTATTATTAAAGAATTTAGTAGATAATAAGTTTGTTAATAAAAATTTTTTAGTAAATATAATATGAAAATTGTATACTGTAAAGGTAAAAAAAATGTAGGAATAAATGTTATTAGTAAAAAATTTAATTTAAGGGTAGGAGTATAACTTAACAAAAAAATAATTTTTAAAAGAAAATTATTTAAAGATATTACTATTAACTAAATTCTTAATATTATCTTTTATACACTTGATAATTAATTTACTTAGGAATTGAAAGAAAGTTATAAATAGTATTTAATAATTATTCAAATTTTATTTAATAATTTAAATATATTTAAATATTTTATTATTGAGTATGGAATTATCTTTTTTAAAAATTTTTATTATATTCCTACTAAAAATCTTTAACAGAAATTTATTAAACAATATCATAATATATTAGCCTATAAATATTTAGAAATTAAATAAATTTAAAAACTCTTAATTAAAAATTACTTTTAATTTCAAATATAATAGCATATTAAATAATATATCAAAACTTATAATATGTGCTATAGAAATAAACCCACATCAGCAAAAAATTGTGTTGTCCTCTTAGTCCTCTGAGGACTTAGAGAATCTAGAGGACTTTTATTTTCTGAAAATTTTTTAAAATTAACAAGTACCACATCCTTAATAATTATTATAAAATTCTGAGTATTTAAAAGTAAATATATTATAAAAACTTTAAAAATTTTATATTATTAAAAATTATTTGTGATATTAATTTAATTGATAACCTTAATAATATTATAACTTAATATAAATTTTTAGATATTATTAATTAAGATAACTTTAAGAATTTTTTTAATAATAATAATTTTTAATTAAACTCTTAGTAGCTAAGCACAAGTTTACACAATTTAGATAAAAATATTTAATTAAAAAAATTTTTTTTTTACATTAAAATATTATATATAAAAATTAATAAATATATAAAGAAAAATTATTTATACAACACTCCTAGTCTTCCTCTAAATTTTTATTATAAGTTTATTAGCTTTCATCAGCAAAAAATCTGAACCCCCTAGAGGTTATTGTATGGAGCACGGGAGGCTGACAGGGATGTGGGGAGGTTGTTATATGATGACGGGAGGTTGATACCAATTTTGGTATATTTTATTAAAATTTTAAAGTAATTGGTTGTGGATATTTGTTTTTTGGAATCTGATATAATTTTTTTATAATGTTAAATTAATATGAGTTTTTTTTTAATTTTTTATTGTTTTTTATTTCTTTTCTTATATTGTATTTTTTTAGAATATCTTAGTTTTTTTATAAATGTGTTCTATTTAATATAATAAAACTAAAAAATAATAAATATAAAAATGATAATTAATATTAAGATGATATATTTAATTTCAAGCTATTGTATTTAGAATTTATGGTGTAAATAGTAGTTTCTATTGGACTACCAATGTTAACTAATAATTTAAGAAAATATTAGCGTACTGAATTAGCTGCTGATTTTGATTGTGAAAAAATTATAAAAGGAAGGTTGATGAAATTTTAACTGAAGTTTATAAGCTTTTTAACATTTTTAGTTAGTTTTATAAAAGTTTTTTTGTTTAAAAAAAGATTTAATAAAGACTTATTATTTAAATATGAAAATTTAATCTTTGAAAAACAAAAATTTGGTTTTTTTTTTTAATAATTTTACGGTGAAATCTGGTTAAATGTTTTTTAAATAAAAATATATACTTAAAATTTAGTAAAGGATATTAAACTAAGTTTAATATTTATTAAAATTATTTATAAATTTTTTTTTTTTATAATTTAAATATTATAATTATAAATTAATATTAATTAGATATGTTATTGTATTAAAAACTTTTGTTTATATTTAGTAAGTATTATTGTACTAAATATATATAATCTAAATTATCTTAATATTAATATTTAATTAAATAAAATTAAAATTTTATTAAATACTAAGTTATTAAGATATTTTATAAAAAAAAAAATTATAATTAGTTTTTTTATTAATAAATATTTATAATTTGTTAATAAATACTTATAAACTCTTTTTATATATTTAATAATTTTGAAAGTTCTAATCTATTAGTATTAAAATTTATAAAGAGGAAGAGGGATCAAAAAACTAAATTTTATAAAAGAATTGAATTCTAGGATTTTAATATAGACTATTACATGTATTTAAATTATATTAAAATTATAAAAAAAAAATATTTATAATTAAAAGATTAGTTTTAAGATTATAAATAATTATAGTAAGATTTTTAATATTTATTATAATATTTTTGTAATTAACTAGAATTTAGTAATCTTTGATAATTTATATATTAATATAATTAATTAAATTTAGAAAAAACTAATATTATATTATTAAAATTTTATATAATCTTATATTAATATATTATTAAGTAAATTATTTAAAATTCAAGTTCTTTAAAATTTTGTATTAATAAATAATAATAAAAAAATAAAATTAAATTTATTATTAAAAAAATAAAAAAAAATTAAAGGTATTTAGTAAAAATTTTTATTTATTTTTTTTTATTTTAACATGTAATTTTAAATATATAAATAGTTATAATAAATTATTTTTTTTTAAAATTTAATTAGATATTAAAAAGCAATTGTAGGATTATAAAAAGGTATAATCAGATATTAAAGGTTATATATAGGATTAAATATTGTTAACTTTTTATAATTTCTTATAACTAACGGGATAGTTCCAGGATATAAAAGATTACTAAGCCATTTAAGCCATCTGATGGCTCGGATATTAACAAATTTTTTTGCTGATGTTTCAAATGTAGTTACCTTTTTATTATTAATAAAAAAAATATTTTAAAAAATATTTTTAATAATAAAAGCAGATTTTAGAAATCTAATATAAAATTATATTATGCATCTATAAATATTAAAAATTTTTATCAACCATTTTTTAAAATTTTCTAATAAATTATTAAAGATTTTTAACTAAATTAGTAGAGTACATTATAAATTTTTAAACATCTAACTTACTATATATATTAGTTATTTTAGTATTAATTTATTAATTCCTCTAACCAGTTTCCTAATTTTTTAAACTTATCCAAAAACAAACTATATTAAAAATAAAAATATAAATATTTAATAAATTAATTAGGAAATCATACCTCATTCTCATACTTTTAAAAGATTTCTAATATTGATTAATCAAGATTTTATAAATAGTTAAATAAAGAAAGAGGATTTATAATTACAATTTATTAAAAAATTTTTAATATTTAAAAAAAATTAAAAGTTTACCTCATCTTTATTTTTTAAAAAATCTAAATAATTTAAACTAATTAGCCTTTTAACATGCACAAAACAAGTATCAATATTAAAATTAGTAAGATTGTACATATCCAACATAAAATTTTTTATAAATTCTTATAAATAGTTGTAATAATTATTAATAAAATAACAAAACTAATTTTATAATTAAAACATTATAACATATAATTTTAGTAAATATATTTACTTAATTTATCATTAGAATTGTTGGCTCAGCCTTTAATAAACACCTAGCATATTATTAAATTTTATTATTATCCAACCAAATCTTACTAGAAAATTATTAAATAAATATTTTATCTTTTATTTATATAAAATTTATTAATTTCTTATTTATTAATATATTTTTTGTGTTTTTCTGTCAATTACTTTACTACCCACAGCTAGTATTAGATTATAAAAATTTAATAATATTTAATAATAATAACAAAGTTTGACTTTTATTTTAAAATATAAAATAAAAATAAGATATTTTAGATTAAGTTTAACTAAATATATTAATACTTAAAACATTCCTTTCTAAAAAGAAGGAGGAGAGTACTACAGACAACAAACATCCAATAAATGATTTTAGGATTAAAAATAAGATTTTAATTTATTATCTAATTTATTTATTATTAATAATCAAATTATAATCTAAATTAAAAGTTAATAAACCACAAACATACTTTAAAAATTAAAAAGCAGATACTAAAAGTCCAGAAGTTAAAAGATTTAATTATTCTGATTAATTAATTAATAAAATAAAATTAATAAAAGCATCATCTATTTTATTTTTAATAAAATTATAATTCAAAAGATTAGTATCAATCTTATTTTCAAGATTAATATTGTTATTTTAGTTTAATAAGGGGGTAACATTAGGAATTAGATATTCAACAACTAATACAAATTTTTTTAATACATTTTCTAACAGTTAAATAATTTTATTAATTTAATTTTAAATAGATATAAATTATATTTGTTGATTAGTTTTCTTTTTTTATCTTTTATCAGACGCTGCCGGTTTTAAAAGGTTAGAAAAATTTTGTTAATTATTATTTTATCTTATTTTTTAAATAGAAACCATTTTGAAATAAAATAATATTAAATAAAAAAAAAGGAATTAATATCAGACTACCAAAATCTAAAAAAAATAATTTTAATAATTTATTAAAAACAAAATTCTCTATTCAAAAAAAAAGAGGAAATAATACATATATACTCTTTAAATTAAAATAAAATAAAATAAAATTATATATAAATACTAACAATCCTAACGTACCTCACCTAGAAGCCGACCACACTTAGAAGCCGACCAACTTTTTAGCGAGAATCTCACCATACCAAAAAACCTAGTAGCGTATTTTACTAAAAATTTGGCTTCCTAACAAATATTTATTTAAATAAAACCTAGAAACAGTATATTTTCTAATATTCTTTTTAAATATATATTAAATAGTAATAATATTTAAAAAATATATATTAATATAATACTAAATTTTAATATATAAATATAAATATTTTATATTAACATATAAATATCTTATATTAATATATAAATATATAAATATATTTACTACTATAATAACAAAAATTAAAAAAATAAATTAAATTATATATTAGTTACAATAATTATTATTTTTATTTATATTATTGTTTTTTTTGCTATCTTCATTACTATTTTCATCACTATCTTTTTTATTATTTTTCTTGCTATCTTCCTCATTATTTTTGTTTAGAATTATAGGCTACTACTGATTATTATTATAAAGCTGATTATAACTGCAGCTAAAAACAATATTATTCTAAATATTCTGGCTATTTTAACTGTTTTGATTTTTATGAAGATGATCATGGTTATAAAGGGGAGTATTATTAATAATAGTAATTTTATTAATTATTTTTTTTATTTTTTTTTATATTTTTTAATTTACTTTTGTTTTTTTCTCATTTAATTCAATTGCTTTTTCCTTTTATAAGTACTTAATTTTATAATTATTAAAAATTTAAATATTAGTTATCTATAACTTGTTAATATAATTTTAAAATATTTTTTTATTAATAATATATAATTAAAATTTTGTTTTTTTTAATATAAAAATTTTTATTATGTGTTATTTTATAAGTTATTTTATTTTTTTAATATATATTATAATTAGTAGGCTCAGATTATAATTTATAATAATAATATTAATAAATTAATATATTAAATATAGCTTTTAGGATGTAAATATTATTAATAATATTGGTAATATGGTATTAAACTCTAGTTAAATAATTAGAAATATAGGAAGTTTTAGATAATATTATAATTATAATAATATTTTTTTTAGATTGTATGATATTAATTTAGTTTTTTGTTAGGTTATTTTGATAAAATTAGGATTGATAATATTTACTTATGTTTTAATTAATAATTTAATAAATAATTATTTATTAATACTAGTAATATTATTATAAAAAATATTATTTAATATATTTTAATATTAAGTTATATATATAAAATTAAACCTGATATCTAATAGTTGTAAGCAATGGATATTATATGGTGGTAGGTAAAAAGTAAGTATATTATAATAGACATAAAAAATAATAAAATTAGTAAATATATAAGTTTTATGATTATTAAGTAGTAGTATTTTTTATTTTCTTGGTTTTAAATTTTTATAAGTTTGTGGTTTAAATATTTTTTCTAATTATTAAATTACTAGTTTATTATTAGTTTACCTTGATAGTGATATTATAAATTTTTAATTATTTATTATGCTAGTTGTACTTGTGTATTAGTTAAATTAGTGATTATTGCTTTTAAAAATAATAAATAGAAGTAATGCAGTATTGCACGTGTTAATATATTTAATTATTATTATATTTTCTTAATAGCCAGGTTACTTACTAAATTAAAATTTTATATTTTGCAGTATTATTATCTATAAGTACTTTATTAGTCCTATAATAAATCTTTTTTTATTTATATTATATAATCTAGTTTTATTAATCTGGTATTAAAGTTTAAGATTTAAAAATAATTAAAAGAATTATTTGATAAATTCAAGATTATCAGCTTTAGTATGTTTATTATTATAGGTGTGGGAATATGTGATTTGTAGATTTTTATATTATTTAAGAAATTTAATAATCCAGTTAATACCTAGATTATGATTAGCTAATTTATTTGCTATATAGTAAAATATATTTATTTTTGAGGGAAAACCCTTATTGATATAGTTGTAGTGTTTATTAAATTAGTACTTCTTTAGCTATTATTGTTATTGTTATTTGTTTTTAATGTGTAGTAAACTAGTTATTTTTAAAACTGGTTAACTGGTTTTATAAAATTATATATGTTATTTTTATTATCTTTATAATTTTATAAATCGATAATTTATTTTATTTAATAATACAAATAATTATATTAATAGAACTGTTAATATTATTATGATGTTGGCAGTAGTGACAGTTAATGGTATTCGCTTGTGGTATAGTGTTGGAATAGGGGGTTACTAGTAGTAAAACTGGTCTGCATATTAACACTGTAATGTTGGAAAATTGTATTATTTAAAAATCCTGAATTGGAAAATAATACAACAATTATAATAGCTAGTGTGTAGTTAGTGTATAGTACATTTATCAATACGGTGCTGATTTTTAATGTGATATTAAATATAAATCATTAGTAGCTTAGAGGTGGTTTGGTAATGGTTTTTTAGTATGGTGAGGTTTTCGCTAAAAAGTTGGTCGGCTTCTAGGTGTGGTCGGCTTCTAGGTGGGTACGTTATACCAAACTACTATTATTATAAAGAGTATTATATATTTATAAATTAATATAAATATTAATAAAAAAATTTTTATCATCTAATAAAAATAAATATAAACAAGATATTACTTTATTTATTAAAATAATTTATTAATTTAAAACATTAATTATATTAAAAAATATCTTAAGAGTAGTAGTTATAAGACTGTAGGAGTCCACTTATCATCCGCTATTTTTTAAATCAAAATTAGTAATCATAACAATATTAAATAACTAATTAATATAATAATTTTTAAAATATAAAATTAGTTTTATATAAATTAGTAAATATTTATTAAAAACTCCCCATTATCCTTTTTTTTAATAAAAAATAAAATTTTGATATAATAATTTATAATAAAATAAAAATAATCTGGTGTACTAAATTTAATAGATTATAACAATATCAAGATTTTGAAAATCTTTAATTAATATTATTAGTTAATTAAACAGTTAATAAGAAAACGTTTTTATAATATCAGAATTATTAAAATTTTAATTATTTAGTATATATTTACTAATAATTATAACCAGATAGTAGTATAGTTTTAGGAATTTTTAAATTTTTATATACAAGTTATTAAAATAATAAATAATTATAATTTTTTTTATAGTTTATTATTATTTTTTTGAATATTATCAAAGATTTTTAAGGATATATTTATTATTTAGTATTGGATTTCTAATATTTTGTACTAAAATCTTATTCTCAGAATTTAAAAATATATAAATATTATTATTTAATTATAAATATTTAATAGCTGATAATTTACTATTATTATTTTTATTGAGAAGATTATCAGAATCCATTATAACATTGTTAATTATCAGATTTAAAAAATTTTATTTTAATTTAAAATATATATTTTCTACCAAATTTTAATAAATTGTTTATAATTAATTAAAATATTGAGGCTTATTAAGAAGAAATATTAGATTTAATTTTTATATTCTGAATATTATTTTTTATTAATAATTTATAATAATTTATATATTATAATTAATATGGTTTAAATTTTGATAATTTTTTTTAATTTAAAATAATATTGAAGTTTTGGAGTGTTTGTTAATTATTTTTTAAGATATTTATACTAATAAATTATACTTCTATAATAACTAAATTAATATATTTTAATTATATTAAAATAATTAAAAATTTTTAGTTTGAGTTTATATTCAGTATTAATTTCTTTTTTTTTTAATTATAATTTTTAATATTTTTATAATTAGCTTATTTTTTTGGTTTGTATATGATTCTTAGTATCTGACAATACCTGCTACTACTCTTATATTTTCTTTTAACAAAATCCAGAATTTTGAAATTGTAAAAAAATTAATTTAATTTAATAAAATTTTTGCTAATACTGGTTTAATTATTAATTGATTGTTTCATCAATATAACTATAATATTGTGTAAGTAAATGAAAATTAATAAAATATTGAATATAGGTTAAAATTTGGTTAAATTTTTGATATTTAGTAGTTTTTGATAAATTTTAAAAAGCTATAGTTAAATAATAAATAATAATTTTATTAGTTATATAAAATTCTTTTTTTTACTATTATATAATTTATAAAAATAATTTTTTAAAACCAAAGAAACTAAAATATGCTAAAAATTTAACCTAAATTCAATTAAAATTATTAAATCATTTATATTATTAAATAAATTAATTAATTTAATTTAATATATTTTTTAAAATACTAAAATAAAGATTATATAAGAGATCTAATTTAAAAAATATATATAATAAGATTTTAAAAATCCAACAAAAACTTAATAAAATTTAACTTAATCTTTTACTATCTAACTTCTTAATAATTTTTAAATTTATTAAAATAAAATTATTAAAAATTGAAACTTTAATTTATTATAGGAATGATAGTTATAATTTGTTACTTTTAAAACATATTTTCCAAGATTCTGAGCATCTATTTTGTAAATAGAATAAAATTTTGTATTAATATTAAATAAATTAATATATTTCATCAGCAAAAAAATGTGTTGCCATCCCTGCCATCTGATGGTTTAAATGGTTGGGATACTTTTTGTACCCTGGTGCTATCCTGCTAGTGATTAGAGGTTATGGGAGGTTATATATTTTTTATTATCTAGTATAATTTTTTTGTTATCTTGTATGATTTTTTTATAATCTTTTGACTACTTTTTAGTGTTTGATTTTATTTAAAATAAATTTATTTATTAAAACTATATATATATTCGAAAATATATATTGGAATAAAATAAAAGAAAATAAATAAAATTTTTTATTAAATACCTAAAGTTTTTTTTTATTTTTTTAATAATAAATCTAATTTTTGTTTTTTGCTATTATTTATTGGTATAAAATTTTGAGGAATTTTGATTCTAGACAATTTGTTTAGCATAATATTGATATAAATTTATATTAGATTTTAATAATACAACACCAATTTCTCCCAAGCTCGATTAATTATATTAATATATAAATTATCAAAAATTACTATATTCCTAATTAACTACAATATTATCCAAATTGGCAGATGCTAAAAGTCTTATATTGATTACTAACAATCTGAGAACTGATTTTTTAATTATAAACACTATTCTTCCATAATTTTAATACAATCCAAATATATATAGTAATCTATGCTAAAATTCTAAAATTTAGTTTTTTTATCAAATTCAATTCTTTTATCCCTTTTTCTCTTTACAAATTTTAGTATTGATGTATTAAAACTTTTGAAATTATTGGATATATAAAAAGAGTTTGTAGATGTTTATTAATAGACTATATATATTTATTAATAAAAAGACTAATTATAATTCTTTCTTTTGTAAGATATCCTAATAACTTATAATTTAATAATATTTTAATTTTGTTTGATTAAGTATTAATATTAAGATAATTTAGATTATACACATTTAGCATAATATTTTTAATAGCATTTACTAAATATAAACAAAAGTTTTTAATATAACAGTGTATCTGACTAATATTAATTTATAATTATAATATCTAAGTTGTAAAAAAAAAAAATATATATATATATAAATAATTTTGATAAAGATTAAACTTAACTTATTATTTTTTACTAGATTTTAAATATATATCTTTATTTAAAAACTGTCCAGCCAGATTTTATTATAAAATTATTAAAAAAAAAAGCTGGATTTTTGTTTTTCAAAAATTATATTTTTATATTTAGATAACAAGTCTTTATTAGATTTT
This sequence comes from Dactylellina drechsleri, assembly GCA_036971345.1. Taxonomy (NCBI): domain Eukaryota; kingdom Fungi; phylum Ascomycota; class Orbiliomycetes; order Orbiliales; family Orbiliaceae; genus Dactylellina; species Dactylellina drechsleri. The sequence goes on along the minus strand of JAJTUB010000128.1, from coordinate 32,740 downwards.
TTTTTGATTAAAAAAACTTTTATAAAACTAACTAAAAACATTAAAAAATTGATAAACTTTAATCAAAACTTCATCAACCTTCCTTTTATAACATTTTTGCAATTAAGATTAATAACTGATTCAATACACTGATATTTTTTTAAAATGGTAACTGACGCTAGCAGTCCAATAAAAGCCGCCTTCTGGATCATAGATTCTAGATCAAATATATTATTTTGATATTAGTTATCATTTTTATCTTTTAATTTCATTGTATTAAATAAAATATATTTATAAAAGGACTGAGATAATCTAAAAAAACACAGTATAAGAAAAAAAGTAAAGAATAATAGAAAATTAAAAAAAGGTTTATATTAATTTAATATTATGAAAAATCTGCATTGGATTTTAAAAGGTAGATATCCACAGCCAATTATTTTGAAGTTTTGATGGGGTGTGTTAAGATTGGTATCAGCTTCTTGTTGTTATATAATGATTTCCCTACATCCCTATCAGCCTCCCGTACTCCCATATAATGACCTCTGGGAGGTTCAGATTTTTTGCTGATGTTTATATAATTTATAATTTAATTATATAATTAAGGTATATATAAATAAATAAAGCTATCAATATATTTTAGATTGAGATTAAATTTTATAAGATTTTTAACATCTAGTTCCAACTCCTATTTATTTAATAATTAAAATTTTTTGAATAAAATTTTTTAAATATTAATATTAATTTTTAATTTTTGATAATTATTAAAATTTTTTTTTTTTAGTGGTATTAGTATAAAAGCAAGTAAAATTTAAGTAAATAACAATAATTTACTATAGATGCTAAAAAGTAAATTATTAATTATTAAATAGATTAACTATAATTTTTTATTATTAAAAAAATTAATTAAATAAATAGCATCTAATATACAAATAATAAAAATTAATATCAAGTTTTCTAGTAATATTGATTAAAAAATAATTAGCATCTGATATATAATATAATGTACAAAAAAAACATATTTTAAGTAAAAATATAAAAAAATTAAAATTATATATTTATATTTTTTATTATTAATTATTTGTATACAATTTTAAATATAATTGTTTATTTTTTAAATTATATTTTTTAATTAGTATGTATATTAGACTACTAATGTACACTAGTTACCTAAGAAGGTAACTTATATAATTAATAGGATTATAATAAAAATATTTTTGTGGTTTTAAATCTTCAATTACTTAATTATAAATTAAAGTTTAAAAATTAAAATTAAAATTTTTAATTATATTTTTAATTTGTTTTTAAAGGGTATGTGTGGATTGGAAGGATATATCAAAAAATTTTGAGAGTTTGTTATTAAAAAAATTATTAATTTTAGTTTTTAATATTTTATTTTATATTAATTACCTCACCAATTTATAATTTATATAATCTGTAAATAAATAAAATGGGGTTTTAATTAATTATAATAATAAATTTTTAAATATGATTATAGTATTAATATTTAAATATATATTTGTATAAACTTTTAGAAGATATTCAAAATTTAAAGAAAAAAAAAAATCATATAAATTTTCTAATTAAATTAATTAAATTTCAAATATAAAATTAAATGTTTAAAGTCTAAAATGTTACTTTTAATAGTAATTTGAAGGTTTTAATAATAAAATTAGTTTTTATATGTATCATATTAATTAATTTTTAAATATAATTATAAATAAAATTGATATAAAAAATCTAAAACAAATATATAAATAATATTATTATATTTGGTAATTTAAAAAAAAATTAAAAAATAATAAAAATTAAAAAATGCTAAATATTTGATATAAGCTTTGTCTAAACTTAAAATATTTTTTAATGATTTGAAATTAAAAAGGTGTTTAATGAAAAAAAAAAGTGGGTTATTTAATAATAAATTCTTTTTTAATTTAGTTTAGTCCTGTAGTATAGTATAATAATTAAAGTTTTTTGATTGTACTTCCAAAGGCTGATATTTATTTTTATGTGTTTTAAATAGTAAATAGATCTAGAATTTTTAATATGTTAATAATATATAAATTAATTCTAGAATATTTAAATATAAAGATAAATAAAAATAAAAAATATTTAAAAAATATATTTAAGTTTACTAAAATCTAACAAAAATTTTTATTAATTTTAGATAATTACTTAAAAATAAACTTAATAATAAATTATATAATAATATATATTAATTTATGATATTATTGATTATTTTTTTTTTTTTTATTACTATTATCACTATTATTACTTTTATTTTATTTTATTTTTATTTAATATTTAGTGTTTTTATAAAGTTTTTTAGTTTCAAACAAACTTTGGAAATTCTATACCTGTTAATAATTTACGTGTTGAATAAGTTATTAATTCTAAAATACCATTTTTAATATTTTTATTTTAATATTAAAATAGAGTGTGGTAGTGGATTGTTAAAAGCCACTTATTTCTAAAATTAAAAATTTAAAATAAATTAAAATTTTGATGAGATAACAAATTATAATCTTGATTAAATATTAGAAAATGGGGTAAATTTTTTTTTTTTTAATTTAATTTCTAATATTACTAATTTGTATATATTTGATTTTGGATATTTTAAAAATGTAATTTTAGAATAGTCTTAAAATAATAATAAATTTTTTAAAAACATTACTAGTTTTTTAACTATTCTTTTAAATATACTTGTATGTTTTAGTTATTTAAAATTTAATTTTAATACTAAAAATTTTAATAAAATTAAAAATTCTGATTTATTTAAAAATTCTGCCAATATTAAATTAATTTTTATATTTATTAATTTCAGACATAAAAGTTTAAGATTAGAATATTTAAAAAACTTAGATAGTTTAATAGCAAATATTAAAAGATTAATAATAATAGTAAAATTACTATTTGGACTATTAAGTAAAAAAAATAATAAGAAAAAATTTGATAAAAGTATAAATAAGAAACTTGTTGGTAGAAAGCTAAATAAGTAATAGATTTCTAAAATTTTATTTTAAGTTATAAGAAAACTTTAATTAATAAGTATGAAATAGTACTTATTATAAGGAAGAAAAAAAGAATTATAAAAAATAAAACTAAAGATGGAGCTAAAAATAGTAGTAAAAATAATAGTAAAGATGGTAATGATAACAATGATGATGATGATAATGATGATGGTGGCAAAATTGTATTACTAAAAAGAAAGAAATATAGAGTTGGTAAGTATTTTAAAATAATAAATTATAAAATACTAAAAATTAGCTAACAGCCTTTTAGTTAAAAAAATTAATATTAATATAGCAATTATAAAAAATAATAAAATTATAAGAATTTTTGGAGTTAATAGTATGATTAAAAAACAATTCTTCTAAAAATTAAAAGGTAAGAATTAGAATCTTATAAAGATTTTTAATATTTACTAATAGCTTATATTTAAATAAAGAATATAGTAAAATCACTAATATAAAAATTATTACTAATTTTAATTTAAATAATCTTAACTATATTTATTTTAAATTAAAAAATGAAATAACTACTAAAATAAATTTAAAAAATAAGTTTTTATAAAATATTAAAAGTTTGTTATGGGACGCTAACTTATATATATAGATTAGGTTAGATTTAAAAATTTTATCTTAAATGATGATTGGTAAGCTGTTGTTAATTTTTTAGTAATTATTTAGGTTAAAAAATTAATATATTAAATTATAAAATTAATAAATTTTATAAATCTAATATTAAATAATAGTAGAGGAGATAAAGGAAATAATAAAAATAATAAAAATAGTAGAAATGGGGGTGTTAAATTTTCAGGTATAGGTAAAAAAAAAGATGATAAATATAAAATAATAGATTTTGTGGGTTTTTTAAATTATAAATATAATATTTTATATTATATTAACAATTAATGGGAATAAACTAGCTGGCAAGATTTTAATATTAAACAAAAAAAAGGTTTTATTTTTAAAATTATGAAATTAATTTATTTTGGTATTACTGAAAGTACAATTTTTATAAATGACTGGATTAACACTAAAAGTTTAAAACTAACCAACAACAATTTAGTAAAATCCATTTTTATTGGTTTAAAAGGAATTGTTTAGAATATATTTAAAAAATATAAGAAAGGTATGAAAACTACTTTAGAATATATTATTTTAGATAAATATATATATTTTGATAATGGTTTTATAAAAGACTTCAAGAGTTTTTGGTTAAAAATAAAATAAAAAAAAACAGAAATTAAAAAAACTAAAAAAAAAATAAATAAAAAAAAATTATAAAAAACTATTAATAGTAGTAAATATTTATTAGTTTATAATTAGATACTGAAAATTTACTAATTTATTTTTATAATTATTTTTGGTAAATTTATTATTAATATTTTCTTTATTATTATTATTATTTTAAAATTATTAAAAGTTCTAATTTTATTTTTTTTTAAAGTTTATATCAGAATTTAAATATTTTATTTAAATAATATTATTGGATTTATCTTTATCTAAGATAATATAAATTACCTGTATAAAAATTTTAAAAATTTAAAAATAGATGGTTTTAATATAATTAAATTTTATAATATAGATATAGATTAGATTATTATGATTTTAGTAAATTTAGATATTTTTATAATTATAAAAAATAATAAAATAGTTTTAGTTTGTTTATAATTAAAAAAAAACTATATTAAACTAATAGAAAGTAATAATTACTTTCTATATAAAAAAATTATTTTAACTAATACTTTAAAAATATAATTAAATAATATATAAATAATAATTTAAAAAAATATAATAATAATAAAATTATATTATTTTTATATTATTTTTTATTAAACTTCCTAAAGCTTTAACTTTTTTTTAGTTGGTAGAATAATTTGGTTAAATTTTAAAAAAATAATAATAATAATAATAATAGTAGTAATAGTAAAATTGAGTAAAATAGATTAAAAATACTAAAAAACTAGTAAGAGATTAGATTAAAAAAATTAAAAAAAACTAGAATATAATTAGTTAATATATTTTTTTTGGGAATTTGGAAAGATTAAAAAAAATTTGTTAATAATAAGAGTATTAGAGAAGACTGTAGTAATTTTCTAAAAAATTATAATAAAAGTATTTTTATTTAGATTTAATTATATATTTAATGTGAGATTAATTGGTCTAATAAATAACTTATAATGAAAATAATATTTTTTTTTAAAGAATATATATTTTATTTAATTGATTGAGTGATGAAGAGGTTATAGAAGATTTGTAATAGATTTTTAGTATCTACTTTCGAACTAAAATAAAAAATATTATTTAAAAAGATTTTTTTGAAGAAAAAAAGGAATATAATGATTAATAATTAAAATTATATATATATATATAAATTTAATAAATTTTAAATTTTTTTAGAGGTATTCTGAGAATTTTGAATATCTTTTTTTGTATTTTTAATAATTTTTTTGCTATTGATTTAGATATGTTTAATAAAAATGATTTTTGATAAAACGCTAGTTTTTGAGCGTCTGAGGCTGTCTTCTACACGACCCCTGCAACCTCTCAACACCACCAAAGATCCTCTCAGGCTAGAGTGCGACATGGGTTGGTTTTAACCCAGAAACCAGCGGGTTGGGTCGGTTTGAGAGGGGTCATGGGGAACCGCTGGGTGGTTTGATATGGGTCGTGGGGAACTGCTGGGTGGTTTGATATGAGTCGTGGGGAATTGCTGGATGGTTTGATATGGGTTGTGGAGAACTGTTGGGTGGTTTTTCCAAAAATCAAAAACTGTCCAAAAACCGACGGTTCCCTGTTTATTGATAAGAATTATCAGATTATGTAATCAAATCACGTGATCATTAAAATTTTTATTATATAATTTTAATTAAAATTTAATAAAAAAAATTAAAAAAATTAAATTGAATTTTTATTAATTTTTTTTTAATTTAATTTTAATTTTTTTAATTTCANCATCAGCAAAAAAAAAAAGTCGTGGGACGACTGAGAACAGACGTAAGACGGCTTTTGGGTGTTGTGACGATAGGACGTTGGGACGGCAGCTAGGCTCCACACCATATTAAAAATATCTTCATAAGCAACGCGAATGACAGCAGCTTTGATGCGTCTGAAAGAAGTTTTTTTATAGTTTTAAAGAATTCTAAACAGATCAATTATAATAATTAAGATAATAGATAAAAGATATCTTAATGAAAATAAATACAAAGTAATATAGAAGTGATTTTCAACAGTTTCAGTATATCTGGAAGTTGTCTCCTAGCATCCTTTCAAATATATTTAAAATAATATAATTATATTTTGAATAATTTGAAATTATTATTTATATCTATATTTAAATCATTTTAAGCGAGCTATTAATCATTTACTTTTTAAAATATTTTTTATATTAAACAAATTTCTTAAATCAGCTTTTCTATATTTATAACTAGATATATTAAACCTGAAATAGTACTTTTTTTTAAAATTTCCAGTTAACTAAATTTTTATTTTTTTATTTCAATTGTTTTAAGTAAGTGATTTATCATTTAATCTTTAAATAAATCTCTACTTTAAATATATTTCTTTTAGTAGCTTTTTTATGTTTATAATCAAATATATTAAATCTAATAAATACTTTATTTTTTAAATTTATATTTAATTAATTTATTCCTCTAAAAAACTTAATTATTTTTGATGAAATTTAATTATATAATTTTGAAAATATTTTATTTATTTATTAGTTTATATTAGTTTTTATAAGTTTGTAAATAAATTTTTTTAATTTGTTAAATATTTAGAAATTTTTATTATTATTTTTTTTATATTTTTGTTATATTGCTTTCTATATTCTTTAAATTTTATTTAATTTAAAATTTTTTAAAAAATTTTTATTTTAATTTTTTAAAATTTGTTAATAAATTTTATAAGTCTAATTAAGAACTTAATTCAAATATATAAATTGGAATAATAATAAAGAATCAATATTATTTCCATCAACTACTAAATTTTAATATATAATACAATATAAATTTACAATTTTAACTTTATTAAAAATTATCTTTAACTAATTTTAAAACTCCAAATCTATAAAAATCAAATATTAATCATCTAATAATTTAATAATATTACTAAAAATTATATCAAGTAATCTTTAAATTTTAATGTTCAAATTTTGTATTTAAATAATATTTTTAATTATTTAAATAATTGTAATAGCTATTGGAAATTTAAAAATAAATATATAAAAACCTAGAATAAGATAAAAAGAATAATTAATATCAAATCTATTAAAAATAAAAATTGTATTATTAGTAAGATAAAATCAAAAAAAACAAATAGATAATTCTATTTTTAACAACTTCCTATTTTCTAAAGCTAAAATTAATAAAAAGGTTAAATCAACTTTTATAAATCTAATAATAAGTTTAGTAAATATATATTTTTCTTAATCATATCAATATTAGCTTCCAACTTTTTCTTTATCTTTACCTTATTTTTTAATTTTTTTTCTGCCTTCTTACATTCATTTTCCAATTTTATACATCTATAATTTATAATCCTTAATTTATTTATTTTAATAATCCTACTCTTATAAGTTTTTATAAATGTTTTTTTAAAAAATTTTTTTTATTTTTTAATAATATTTTAAATTATTTAGTATGTTATATTTAAAATTTTTATTATATTATTATTGTTATTTATTGCTTTATTTTTATTGTCTTATAATTATTAGTTAATTCAAGTTATATCTATATTTTAACCAATACCTAATCAAAAAAATCTAAATACAGCCTTCAAAAATCCGTTCTATTCCTCCTTACTTATTTTATTCCAACTATCCCATTTATAAGAAGCATTAATCTAGCTTAATAACTAACCCTTAGTATTTCACTTTCCTTTTAAAACAGCATCAAAAATAATTTCGCAAAATCAAATAAAAATTAAAAAAGATTAAATAAGTTAATTAACAATTTCTCTATGTTTTATAGTAAACTTTTAATTTATATATAATTAAGCTACCAATATTGTTATACTATATCTTATAAATTTTATTTTATATTTTTATTGTATTCTTGTTATTTTTGTTATTGTTATTGTTATTGTTTGGAATTTCATTTGATAAACCAAAACCAATTTTAATTTTTGAAATGTAATAATTTATGTTGGATGTTAAAAAGCTATTTACAGACTTCCTAAATATAAATATTTATATTTTTTTACCTTCTTAATTTTTTTATTGACTTTACTATTACTGTTGTTACTGTTATTATTGTTATCACCATCGCCATCATTATTATTATTAATTTTAACTTTCCCTTTTTTTTTTTTTTTCCCTTTCCCTTTCCCTTTTTTTCTACCTTTATCATATATAATTTAAAAAGACTGTTAGCAGCTTTAATACAATTATTAAAAGTCTTATTTAGTTTTCTTACCTTTTACAGCAACATTTTAAATTATTATTTTTTTAAATTATACCCAAGTTTAAACACTACTAATAATAACTTCTTCCTTTACTTTTTTTTCTTCATCCACTTTTTTTTTTTCATCCACTTTTTTATACAAGTTTTTTAATTTTATTTTTTTAGTACATGCTTTTTTAGCCAACTCCATATCATTAAAATTAGCATTTTTAATTTTTTTTAAGTCTACTATTAAACATATAGAATTTAAGAAGAAATGATAAAATCTTTTATAAGCTTTTATAACTTTTTTTTTTAATTTATAGATCTTTATAATCCACTTTATATAAGAAAGTTATTTGCAATAAAGATACTTATTTATTAAAAAAATATTAGTTGTATTACATAAGTCTATTTTCAGATATAAAAAAATTATTTATTTTTTTTAAACTTACTAAATTCATTTTTATTTTATAATTTCTCTTCTTCTGCCTCTTACAATACCAACTTCTCAACACTTAATATCAAATCTTTAATATTTCCTTCTTTTTTTATTTTTTCACCTCCAAAGTTTTCAATTTTATTTATTTTTTTTTTTTTTAACACCAGTTTTTTAACATCTAATACCAAATCATTGACAATTTCTTCAAATTTTAAATTATCTAACATAAAAATATCTATATTATTTGAAAGAAGCAAAATTTCTTTTAAAGTCTTCAAACTCTTAATTTTTTTTTAAAATTTTTTAGTTTTTAAAAAACACTATAAATTAGTTTATAATTTTTTTATATTTTTTTTTAAAATAATATATATTTTATATTATACTCAAATCTGATACATCAAAATCTGATAATTTATTAATTTTAAATTTGGTAAGAGATTTTAAAATATATTTTTATTTTACATTTTATTTAGTTATTAATATTATTTTATAAAATAATTATTTAAAAATAATTTTATAATATCTATAAAAAAATTACTAATATTAGATTAAATTTAAATATAGTATATAAAAATTTATTACCAAATTTATTAGAAAAAATACTAAAAAAGATGCTAATTTTAATAATATCTATTAATAAAATTTAATTATTTATTATAATTATTATTTTTATTATATTATAAAATTATTAATCAAACTAATATTAGTAATAATAATAATAATATTAATTAATCTAATACTAAATAATTAGTAATTTTTCTATATTTAAAAAAAAATTTAATAAAAGCTTAGTTTACTTATTGATTAAAAACTATTTTTAAAATTAAATTTATTTAATAAATTTATATATTATATAATATATTAATTTTTAAGTTTGACAACAGTTTTTCTACATCTTCTTCAATTTATAAAAAATATAATATTTATTTAAAATATTTGTAAAATATCTATTTCTTAAGTTTAGATTATTTTATTTAATAATAAAATAATTAAATTTTTTATTAAAATTTATTAAATTTTTAAAATTTTTTAAATTATTTGTAAGTAAACTTCCTAGAACTTCATTCAACTAGAAAATATATTTAAAATTTAATAATAATATAGCTAATTTTTAAAGCTATTAAAGTAATATACAAAAACTTATTTGAAGTATTTGAAAAAAATTTTATAATAAACTCTATAAAGCTACTAAAAGCTTTTCAAAATTAGATATTTAAAGTTTAACAATCAATTCTTTATTTTCAAAAATAAGATATAATTTTTTAATAAAAACATACTATTCTTATAAAAAAAAAAGATTAAAGAGAGAATCCATAATAATAATTAAAAAATTTAATTAATATAAATATAGATTATTGATATTATAATAAATTTAATATAGTTATAGTAATAATTAGTAAGTTAAGTTAAATTATTTTAGATTTAAAAACTTGGATATATTATATAGAAATCTACAGTTTGTTTTATAATAATTACCTACAAATTTCATAAAATTTCCTAGAAATTCTTTTAAATAAGAATATTTTTATAATATATTGATAAGTATTCTATTATTACAAATTTTTATCAAAAAAATCATATAATACCAGTTTGTACTTTAAGAATTTAGTTAGCCTTCCCACATTAAATACTAGATTTATGGAGTATAATTAAAATACTCTTGTTAATACAAAATTAATCTAATTTTAAAAAAAAAAAAAAATTGTTTTAAATTCAGACAATTTATTAACCTACTATTCATATTTTCTAAAATCTACTTACAAATACATCAAAATTTTTTAACATCTATTCCAATATAAAAAATTAAATTATAATTTTTAAATATCAATTCTGCAAAAAAAAATATAAGTAAAATAAATAATGAGTAACTCATAAACAAACATATCACCCACAACTATTTTATAATATAATTAAAAAAGCAATAAATGTTATAAATTTTATAAATAATTCTAAACAACTTACCAATCCCAATAATAATAATATAAAAATACTAAATAGTTTTGATATAAACAAAGTTTATATAAAAATATTTCCAAACATAAGGAATTCAATAACAAACCTACTTAAACATATATTTACACTAAAAAATCAATTATTATTATTTAATAGTAACTACAAATATGAATTTATTAAATAATTTATTAAAACAAAAATTTCCAAAACATTAATAAATAAATATTTTAAATTAAAAAGATTTATAGAAGTTTCTATTAGTTTTTATATATTTATATATATATTTTAAAATCAAATCAATACTATAAAAAAAAAACTTAGCCTTAATTTTAAGAAAATTATTTATGATTTTAATATTTTAAATTATTTACTTATCAAATACTTATATTATAATATTATTAATTATGTTATATATTTGTTATAGTAACTAGTGTATATATTGAATTTAATATATATTTCTTATAAAAAATATAATTTATATAAAGAATATTTTTATTCTGAAATGCATACTACTAACTAATGGTGGGAAAAATAGGTAATATAAACTCAATATATTATATAAGAAATTTAATTAATAATAACTTTGTCTAAGAATAGATATCATAAAGCGGGATGGTAATTTCTATAATCTGTATATTAGATAATTTGCATTTAACCAACTTTTTTAGTAATAAAAAAATCTGGCTAATATATATTATAGTTGGTAACCTGCCTTCCTATATTTATAATAAACTATTAAACCATGCTTATATACTACTTGCTTTACTTCCAACTCTGTTGAAAAAAATGTATCTAAATTCATAATAAAAAAATTAAATTATTAGTAATATTCAAGAAATTATTTAGAAAATTTTTTCTTTTTTAGCAGTTGCTACAAATCTTATAAAGGATATAATGAAACTCAAAATCAACATAACTTATACTGATGATTTAATTTAAAAATATTATTTACAATTAATTAATTAGATTATAGATTATATTAAATATTATAAGCTTCTAAATATTAACAGTTAATCATGTACAATATATAAAATCAATTTTCAAAATCTAAAAACATACACTCCAATAAATTTACTTTGAGATTATCATAATTATAAAAAAGTAAAAGTTAAATTATAATAAAATAATATAACTTGTTACAAACATCAAAAATTAAAATACTATTTAAAGTAAAAGAGGTTTAATAAGATTTTAATAGCCTTCTACCAACTTCCTAGTGTTTGTTTTAATATTCTTCTGAAACTAGATTTTTTTTATGGTTTTTATTTTGATACACTCAAATATATTATTAAATAGATATTGTTATTTATTAAAGAATATAAAAAATTAGATGTATTTAATATAGCTTGGATTGAACTTCAAATGTTCCCTAGGTTCTATGGATTTAAACTTACTTTTTTATAAATTACCTAATAATAAGGTAAAAAATTAAAATTTATTAATTAAATTTTTCTTTCTATATTAGTAGTTGCTTTAAATACATTACTAGTTTTTTAGTAACCAATTTTTGATAAAGTTCTTATATATATTTAAACATTTTTAAAATTTTATTTGTTTATACAATATAAAAGTCATACAGCAGTAACTCTAAAATATTTAAAAAAATTATTAATAATAATTTTATGTTATAAAAAATGTTTTTTTAAAATATTAAAATATTGGATAAAAATGAAAACTTAAACTAGTATATTTGCAGTGTAAATCAGACACCAAAAAATAATTTACAGATTTAGGAAATTAATATAGAAAAGATTTAGTAAATGAATTACAATAAATTAATTTTGAATATATTTCTAATTTTTAGTAATTGGAAATTTTTAATATTATTAAATTTCATTAACCAATTTATTTTGTAAACTCTATATGATTGTTTGGGTATTTATAAGGCTGATCAACAGATGTACTAGAATTATTTTATAAATTTCTTAAAAATAGATATTGATTTTTGAATTGTATTAATTTCCTAACTTAGATTTTTTAATATTAAATATATTATTGTGTTTTTGAATTATAATGCTTGAATTCTAAAAGTCTTTTTTCTTTTTAACAATTGGATTTATTAAATTTGTTATTAATTTTAAAATATTTGTTTAAAAATTTTATTAATGAATTACTACTTTTTTAGTCTATCAATTTATTTTTTTATTTACTTTTTTTAATAGATGTTTTAAAGTTTTAAAAGAAAACTTACAGTTTTAGAGAATTATAACTATTATTGAATCTTAATTAATAAACTATTGATTATTTTATTTGAGAATTCAAATTACCAAATCTATGATATTATTTATTTTCTTATATTAAAAAAGATTGGTTATAAGTAATCTGTAGAGGTTATTTAATTAATATTTTAAATTTGGTAATAGATGAGTTAGAATTTTTTTTATTTAAGTTTAATTGTTAGTTATATAATTAATTATGTATACTAATTCTAAATTTTACAAATTTTTTAGAAGATATTATATACCCAATATATTATATTGGACTATTTTAGTGGTATAAGGGTTAATTTTAGTATGATTTTGTTTTTATAGATTAAAGTTATAGAGGTTAGTATAGATTTTTTTTTGGATGTTTACCATTTTGTGTTAAATATATTTTTACTGTTTTTGATTTATATTTTCAAAAAAATTATAAATTATTTTTAATTACTAAATTTTGATTATTTGAAAATGGCTAAATTCAGAAATTATAAGACCTGATTTGAGTTTTTAGTAATTTGTCATTCAATAACTTTTATTTGTTATTTAAAATTTAATTAAATTGTATTATTATTTATAAAAATGAAGTTTTATTTCTTGTTCAATTAGTATAAATTGATAAATAATATTAGTTTATTAATAGTTATATTGATTTAAAATAATATAATATTTTTTATTAAACATCACAAAATTGTTTACAGATGTATGAAAATAGATTAAAATATATGATTAAATTGTTTTTATAAATAAATTTTTTATTTTTGTTTAAATTTAGTCAATAATCAGATTTGATATATTTTCCTCAAAATTTTTTTTATTTTGTTTTCTAATTACCCCTTTTTAAAATTATATATTTATATTTTTAAAGCAATTTTTTTTTTTAGGTTTTTTTAATTAATAAGATATTTCTTTTTTATTTTTATATATTTATGAATAGTTTTTTTATATTTATTTAAACATATTTCTTTAAAAATCTTCTGATATACTTTTATTGGTATAAATATAAATAAAATAAATAAAAAACCTAATATTTACTAAAAAAAAAGTATAAAAGAAATAATTAAAAGTTTTAATTTTATTAAGGTGTACAAAATCTAAAACTAGTTTTATTATATCTGAAAAAGTAAGTAATTTTAAAATTTAGATAAATTTATATTTTTATTATTAATTAACTGTAGGTTAAGATAATTAATATAATAGATATTATAATATTAATTAAAAAAAAAATTATTAAACCTTCTACTTAAAAAAATTTTATATTAAACATAAAACAATAGGTTATAATTTTTTTAGAATTTCTTAAAAATCTTATAAAAAACTTAGAAAATAATAAAAACTTTGAAAATATTAATAATAACTTAAATGAAGATATTGATTTTAATTTAGTTAATTAATTTATACTACTAATACTAACTTTATTATTTAGCAAATTTAAAGAGTTTATTAATCCCTTTATTAACAATTCTACTCCTAACTAATTATTAGCTAATAATACTTTAATATTATTATTTATTAAATTTTAAGAATTTGTTATTAAATTTCAAAAATATACACATAACCTATCATTATAAATAAATTTAGAAACTAAATTACATAATTAGCCAATACTTCAATTATTAATATTTGGTTGAGGTAATATATTTTTTTTACTTTCTATTAAATACAGAGAATTTTTTAGAAAATAGTTTTTAAATTTAATATTATCATTTTTACTAAAGTTACTTTATATAATATCAACTATTTTTGATTTTTAAGATAATAAAAGTAGTTTTTACCCATTTTTTAACAGACTTAATACATCTGGAAACAAATTTATTAAAAAATGTAAATTAAAAATAATTAATTTTCTTAATATCAAACAGCTAATATATAATAAAATAATAGATAAAATTAATTTATAATAAATTAATAAGAAATTATTTATTAATGCTATAAAAATCCAAAAGTATATAAAAAATCTGGTAATAAACTTAGAATATTAATCCTTTAAATTTTATTTTTATACTATGGTATATTAAGTTTAAATTTTTTAATAACACATATATTTATTTTTTTTTAATTAGATAATAAACTATAAAATAATTAATTCTATCTTTCAGCTACAATTAAAAAACTAATACCAAATATTTACAAATTAATAAAAAATATTAAAACAATATAATAATATATAACTTTTCTCCTTAAAAATAACCGGTTTCTTTATTATAATTAATTTTATTATAATAATATAAGTTTTTAAATATCTATTTTCAGATTTTCTAAGGTTGATACAAAACTCTATAAATTAATAATATTATCTTTACCACTTCTATATTTTCTAATACATTAATTAAACAATATTATAATTCTACTATTAATTAAAAGTATTAAACTAAAAAATTAATTCATAATTTAAATAATTATACACTTACATTTATTAATACTCATATTTTTGTTATTTTAAAATAATAAGAATCCAGTATTTATAATCATAGAGTTAACAATCAAACAAATAAAATCCATAATAAACTCCTACATATTTTTAATAATATTATAAAAAAATATTTTATTAATATATTATAACAAAAACATATCAACATATAACTAATAAATTTTTTAATAATACCAAACAGTCTTCCAACATCCAACAAAAAATCCTTATAATTTTTTAACATCCAATATAAAAAACCTTTAATAATTTAAAACTTCCACTTTTAAATACACCAATTCCTTCTTTTATAAATATTAATATAAATATTATAAACTAGAAAAAAAATTTAAAAAGTTTTCTTAATCTTTTATAAAATATATTATATCTAATATAAACTATAATACCATTATATATTTAATTTTTAATTTTTATATTTCTTTATTTTATTATAGCTAAATAGTTAAATCAATAAATATATATATAAATTTTTCTATTAATACATTTTCTATAAAATTTTCAGTAAACACATCGCAGCTAGTACCAAATTCTTAAAATCCTGAATCATTCTAGATTTTCAAATCATTTTATCATTCTTAATATTTTAATTTTCGAATTATTATAAACAAGATATATATTCTAATATTTAAAATAATTATTATCTTTGTTATTAGAGATGATATTAGCTTTCTAACATCTGAGATAGGACTAATAATATTATCCTCTCAAATTATTTCTTACCATCTTGTTTTAAATATGTAGAGTCTAGTATCATCTGAATACCAGCAAACATAAAATTACCATCCCAAAAATCCCGTCATCAGACAACCAGAACAGCAACACATTTTTTTGCTGATGAATGAAATTAAAAAAATTAAAATTAAATTAAAAAAAAAATTAATAAAAATCCAATTTAA
>JAJTUB010000128.1:5464-16325 GCA_036971345.1 Dactylellina drechsleri | reverse complement strand
GGGGCGGTTTTGACCGTCTAAAAACCAACCCGTGGGTGGTTTCTATTGTCTAAAAACCGACCCGTGGGTGGTTTCGACCATCTAGAAACCAACCCAACCCGCCCCATGTCGCACTCTATCTCAGGCTACCAGATTTTTTGCTGATGCAACTGATATTTATTTTATAAAAAATTATAATTTTATGATATACCATTAGCACCTTTTCAAGTCATTTCTTATAATTTTATTTAAGAAATACCAAAATTATAAGACCCACTTACTAATATTATTTATAATAAAATACTAGTTATTGTTTGCAAATTTAGTAAAATAGTAGTTTTAGAATTATGGAATTCTAAATGGTTTATAGAAGAATTTAAATAAATTTATAACAAATAAATATTTAGTTAATATAGTTTATAAGTTAAGTATATTTATAATAAAAATACTTTATTTTTTAGTAAATTTTAGAATTTAATTAAAAACCAAACTGGAATTAAAATTAATATTACTAATAAAAGATATACTTAAATAAATAGAACAACCAAACAAATCATTTAAACAATAGAAATGTAATTACATAATTTCTTGAATATTATATAAAATAATTAGATTAAACTATTTTTTAATTTTAAATTTATTTATAATACTTCTAAATACTTAATTCTAAAGTACACCTTTTATAAAATATTTAGAAAATAGAATTTAACAATAATACTTCCACCTTTAATATTTAAAGAAATAATCCCCTAAGCAAATAAATATATTAAGAATATAAAAAATTTTTATAAAAATTTTCAAAAAGATTTCCAATTTATAATAAAACAAATATTATATTACTATAATCAAAAAAAAATAAAAGCATTATTTTTAAAAAAAAAAAATTAAGCATACCTGCTTACTAAATACATTAAATAAAAAAAATACCAAAACAAAAAACTCAACTATTAGAAATATAAACCTTTCATAATTATAAAAAAGTTTAATAATAATATTTTTGAACTTGAAATCTTAAAACTTACATAAATATATCAATCATTTCATATCTTACTCTTAGAATTAATTCCTAAGGACTTAAGAAAAGATTTAAATAACAAAAAATTAGAATTTAAAAATTATATAAAATATAAATTCAAAAAAATCCTAGACAAATCTAATAAAGATAATAAATACCTTATTAAATAATCACCATCCTATAGACTATAGAATAATTCTTAAATTTCAGAAAATAACATATTTTTAGAAATTATTTAAACCTACTTTAACCAAAAAATTACATTACTATCTATAAAATAAAGATAAGGAAGATTAAAAAAAAATCTAATTTTAGACTAAGATTATAAAAATTTAGTATAATTAAGATTAGAAATTCTTGGAACTAGTATTAATAATTTTATCCTGAATTTTTTAATTTTTTTAAAAAATTACTTTATTTCTGTTTAATTTTTTTTAGTATTCAAAGATTTTCCTTCATATACCATAACTTCTAAATATTTTTATTTAATTTAATAAAGTTTTTTTCATTTTTGATTAATTTTTGTTTAAAGCTTAGTAGCCTTCTGATGTATTGTAGCTTGTTTTTTCTCCAAACCCTTTAATTCCTTCTCTCATTTATTTAATTAATAATCCAGTTGCTTGACTAAGAAGAATTAGCAAAATCTACTCTGATCACCCAAAAAAAACTTATAAGAATTAGTAATATAGTTTCTCTAATTATTTCTAATACAAATTGTATAATTTTTATAACCAGATATAATAACATATAAATGGTTATTTCTTATATAATACTCACAAAGGTTAAAAGCAGGAATTTCAAATTTTTTAATATAATCAGTTTATAAATTTTGATATTGATAAAAAAATATTTTATTTTTTTTATTTAAATATTCTATTAGTATTTATACTTAATTTTTAAATATATATTAATTATTCTTTTGTAAGAATATTTTAAAATTTAAGTTTTAAAATTACTACTCTAATTTAATTATAATTTTTTTTATATATTATTACTTATATTATTTTTATTTTATATAAATTTATATAAATAGAAGTTTTATATAAAATAATAATTTATATCAAAAATATGCCTATACCAGATATTAATTTTATAAAATAATTTTTAATTATATAGAATTTAACTTCTATATAGACTTTTATATTTTACAAAAACAAAGTTTTTATAAAAATTGTTTTTATACAGAATTTATTCCTTAAAAAAAAAAGATAGTATTACAGACTTATAATCTTAACAGTATAATTACCTATACTTTATTTTATATTATATAATTTCTAGTTCTGCTTTATTATATTTTTTTTAAGAAGGTTATCCACTTATGTACTATGTTACCTATTTTGCTTTAAAATCTTGTTTTAATATATCATATAACATATATACATATAAGTACTAAAATATATATATGCAAATATACATACATGCAAACACTAAAATATATATATATAATTATACATATATACAAACACTAAAATGCATACATACAATCATTATCAATTATATAAAGCATTATTATGTATATAAAATTATTACTAAAATTGATAAATAGTTCTTATTTTTTATTAATTAATTTAAATATAATATAAACTTATAGTTTATTATAACCTTTATTATTATTACATATCTCATATACCATTCTTTGATATCTTGTAGTATACATACTCCCAGATTTAAGAACCCAGGTATCTTAGAGTGAGAGATCAGTGTTTGGTTAGACGGACTTGACCAAAGTGTAACAGATTAATATTAATTTTGTTTTTAAGGTTAGTATTGCTATTTTAGTTTAATAAAAAGGTAGTATTAAAAACTGAATATTTAGCAACTAATACAAACTTTTCTAATATATTTTCTGGTAGTTAGATAATTTTATTAATTTGGTTCTAAACAAGTATAAATTGTACTTATTAATTAATTTTCTTTTTTTGTTTTTTATTAGATACTGCCGGTCTTAGAAAATTAGAAAGATTTTGTTAATTATTATTTTATCTTATTTTTTGGGTAGAAATTATTTTGAAATAGAATAATATTAGGTAAAAAAAGAGGAGTTAGTATTAAATTATTAGAATTTAAAAAAAACAATTCTAATAATTTATTAAAAGTAAAATTCTTTATTTAAAAAAAAAGGGGAGATGATATGTATATATCTTTTAAATTAAAATAAAATAAAATAAGATTATGTATGAATATTAATAATTCTATACTAAACTATTATTATTATAAAAAATATTATATGTTTATAAATTAATATAGATATTAATAAAAAAGTCTTTGTTATTTAATAAAAATAAATATAAATAAAATATTACCTCATTTATTAAAATAATTTATCAATTTAAAATATTAATTATGTTAAAAAATATTTTAAAAATAATAATTATAAGACTGTAGAAATTTGCTTATCATCTATTATTTTTTAAATTAAAATTAGTAATCATAATAATATTAAATAACTAATTAATATAATAATCTTTAAAATATAAAATTAGCTTTATATAAACTAGTGAGCGTCTGTTGAAAGCTCCTTATTATCTTTTTTTTTAATGAAAGATAAAATTTTAACATAATAATTTATAACAAAATAAAAATAGTCTAGTATACTGAACCTGATGAATTATAATAATATCAAAATCTTGAAAATTTTTAATTAATATTGCTAATTAATTAAACAGTTGATAAGAAAATATTTTTATAATATTAAAATTGTTAAGATTTTAGTTATTTAGTATATACCTATTAATGATTGTAACTAAACAATATAATTTTAAGAATTTTTAAATTTCTATATATAAATTATCAAAATAATAGATAGTTATAACTTTTCTTATAATTTATTATTATTTTTTAAAATATTATTAAGAACCTTTGAGGATATATTTATTATTTAGTATCGGATTCTTAATGTCTTATACTAAAATCTTATTTTTAGAATTTAAAAATATATAAATATTATTATTTAATTATAAATATTTAATAGCTAATAACTTGCTATTACTATTTTTATTAAAAAAATTATTAAAATCCATTATAAGACTGTTGATTATCAGATTCAAAAAAATTTTATTTTGATTTAAAATATATATTTTTTACTAAATTCTGGTAAGTTATTTATAACTAATTAAAATATCAAGATTTATTAAAAAAAAATATTAAATTTAATTCTCATATTCTGAATATTATTCTCTGTTAATAGTTTACAATAATTTGTATATTATAATTAATATGGTTTAAACCTTAATAACCTTCTTTAATTTAAAAATAATATTAAAATTTTAGAACATCCATTAGCCATTTTTTAAAATATTTATACTAACAGATTGTACTTTTATAATAACTAAATTAATATATTTTAATTATATTAAAATAATTAAAAGTTTCCAATTCAAACTTATATTTAATATTAATTTTTTTTCTTTTTAATTATAATTTTTGATATTTTTATAATTAGTTTATTTTTTTGGCTTATATATAATTTTTAGTATTTAATAATATCTACTATCATTTTTACATTTTCTTTTAACAAAATTTAGAATTTTGAAATTATAAAAAAATTAATTTGGTTTAATAAAATTTTTGCTAATACTAGTTTAACTATTAATTAATTATTTTATTAATATAACTATAATATTATATAAATAAATGGAAATTAATAAAATATTAAATATAAATTAAAACCTAGTTAAATTTTTAATATTCAATAATTTTTAATAGACTCTGAAAAACTATAGCCAAATAATAAATAATAATTCTATTAATTATGCAAAACTCTTTTCCTTACTATTATATAATTTATAAAAATGGTTTTTTAAAATTAAAAAAATTAAAATATACTAAAAGTTTAACTTAAATTTGGTTAAAGCTATTAAATTGTTTATATTGTCAAATAAATCGATTAACCTAATCTAATATATTTTTTAAAATATTAAGATAAAGATTGTGTAAGAAATCTGGTTTAAAAAATATGTATAATAGGATTCCAAAGATTTAATAAAAATTTAATAAAATTTAGCCTAATTTTTTATTATTTAATTTTTTGATTAACAATTTTTGAATTTATTAAAACAAAATTGTTAAAAGTTAAAGCTTTAATTTATCATAAAAATAATAATTATAATTTATTATTTTTAAAATATATTCTCCAAAACTCTGAATATCTATCTTACAAATAAAATAAGATTTTATATTAATATTAAATAAATCAATATATTTTATATAATCTATAATTCAATTATATAACTGAGGTATATATGAATAAGTAAAGCCATTAATATATTTTAAATTAAAATTAAGTTTTATAAGATTCTTAGTATTCAATTCTAGTTTTTATTTATTTAATAATTAGAATATTTTAAATAAAATTTTTTAAATATCAATATTAATTTTTAATTTCTGATAATTATTAAAAATTTATTTTTTTTAATAATATTAATATAAGGGCAAATAAAATTTAAACAAATAATAATAATTTACTATAAATACTAAAAAATAGATTACCAATTATTAAATAGATCAACTATAATTTTTTATTACCAAAGAAATTAATTAAATAAGTAGCATTTAATATACAAATAATAAAAATTAATATCAAATCTTTTAATAATATTAATTAAAAGATAATTAGTGTTTGATATATAATATAATATACAAAAGAAATATATTTTAAATAAAAATATAAAAAAAATTAAAATTATATACTTATATCTCCTATTACCAATTACTTGTATATAATTTTAAATATAATTATTTATTTTCTAAATTATATTTTTTAATTAGTGTGTATATTAGATTATTAGTATATATTAGCTGTTTAAAAAAGTAATTTATATAATTGATAAGATTATAATAAAAATATTTCTATGGTTTTAGATTTTTAATTGTCTAATTATAAATTAAAATTTAAAAGTTAAAATTTAAATCTTTAGTTATATTTTTAATTTATTTTCAAAAAGTATATGCAGATTGGAAAAATATATTAAAAAATTTTAAAAATTTATTATTAAAAAAATTATTAATTTTAGTTTTTAATATTTTATTTTATATCAACCATTTTGCTAATTTATAATTTATATAATTTGTAAACAAATAGAATAGGTTTTTGATTAATTATAATAATAAATTTTTAAATACAATTATAGCACCAGCATTTGGATATATATCTGTATAAGCTTCCAGAGGATATTTAAAATCTAAAAAAAAAAGAGAATTATATAAGTTTTCTAGTTAAATTAATTAAATTTTAAAATATAAAATTAAATATTTAAAATTTAAAATATTACTTTTAATAATAATTTAAAGTTTTTAATAATGGAACTAATTTTTATATATATTATACTAACCAGTTTTTAAATATGGTTATAAGTAAAACTAATATGGAAAACTTAAAATAAATATATTAATAGTATTATTATATTCAATAATTTAAAAAAAAATTAAAAAATGATAAAAGTTAAAGAATGTTAAATGTTTGATATAAACTCTTTTTAAACTTAAAATATCTTTTAATAATTTTAAATTAAAAGATATTTAATAAAAAAAAAAATAAATTACTTGATGATAAATCCTTTTTTAATTTAATTTAGTTTTATAGCATAATATAACAACCAGAGTTTTTTAATTATATTTCTAAAAGTTAATATTTATTTTTATATATTTTAAATAATAAATAGATCTAAAATTTTTAATATATTAACAATATATAAATTAATTTTAGAATATTTAAATATAAAAACAAATAAGGATAAAAAATATTTAAAAAATATATTTAAATTTACTGAAATTTAATGGAAGTTTCCATTAATTTTAGGTAGTTATTTAAAAATAAACTCAACAATAAATTGTATAATAATATATATTAATTTATAATATTATTAATCATCTTTTTTTTTTATTATTATTATTATCATAGTTATTGCTTTTATTTTATTTTATTTTTATTTAATATTTAGTGTTTTTATAAAATTTTTTAGTTTTAAATAAATTTTAGAAGTTTTATACTTATTAATAACTTATATATTAAATAAGTTATTAATTCTGAAACACCATTTTTAATATTTTTATTTTAGTATTAGAATAAAGTGTGGTAGTGGATTATTAAAAACTATTTATTTTTAAAATCAAAAATTTAAAATAAATTAAAATTTTAATAAGATAATAAATCATAATCTTAATTAAATATTAAATAATAAAATAGATTTTTTTTTTTTTTTTAATTTAACTTTTAATATTACTAATCTATATATACTTAATTTTGGATATTTTAAAAATACAATTCTAGAATAATTTCAAAATAATAATAAGTTTTTTAAAAACACTACCAATTTTTTAATTATTCTTTTAAATATATTTATATATTTTAGTTATTTAGAATCTGATTTTAATACTAAAAATTTTAATTTATCTGAAAATTTTGTTAATATTAAATTAATTTTTATATTTATTAATTTTAAATATAAAAGTCTAAAACTAGAATATCTAAAAGATTTAAATAATTTGATAATAAATATTAAAAAATTAATAGTAGTAGTAAAATTATCTAAATTATTAAATAAAAAAAATAACAAAAAAAAATTTAATAAAAATATAAGTAAAAAATTTATTAATAGAAAGTTAGGTAAATAATAAATTTCTAAAATTTTATTTTAAATTATAAAAAAATTTTAATTAATAAGTATAAGATAGTACTTATTATNAAAAAAAAAAAAGAAAATTACAAAAAATAAAATTAAAAATAGAACTAAAAATGATAATAAAAATAATAGTAAAAATAATAATAATAATAATGATAATAATAATAATAATAATAATAACAAAATTACACTACCAAAAAGAAAGAAATATAAAATTAATAAATATCTTAAAATAATAAATTATAAAATACCAAAAATTAGCTAACAACCTTTTAATTAAAAGAATTGATATCAATACAATAATTATAAAAAATAATAAAGCTATAAAAATCTCTAAAATTAACAATATAATTAAAGAATAATCTTTTTAAAAATTAAAAAATAAGAATTAGAATCTTATAAAAAACTTTTAATATCTACTAATAGCTTATATTTAGGCAAAAAATATAACAAAATTGCTAATATAAAAATTATTACCAATTTTAATTTAAATAATCTTAATTATACTTATCTTAGGTTAAGAGATAAAATAATTATTGAGATAAATTTAAGGAATAAATTTTTATAAAATATTGGAAGTTTATTATAAAATATTAATTTATATATATAAATTAAATTAAATTTAAAAATCTTATTTTAAATAATAATTGGTAAGCTATTACCAATTTTTTAGTAATTATTTAAATTAAAAAATTAATATACTAAATTGTAGAACTAACAAACTTCATAAATCTAGTATTAAATGATAATAAAAAAGATAGAAAAAATAATAAAAATAATAAAAACAATAAAAATAAAAATATCAGACTCTTAAGTATAAGTAAGAAAAAAGATAACAGATATAAAATAGTAGATTTTGCAAATCCTTTAGATTATGAATATAATATTTTATATTATATTAATAGCTAATAAAAATAAATCAACTAAAAAAATCTTAATATTAAACAAAAGAAAAATTTCATTTTTAAAATTATAAAATCAATTTATTTTAATATTATTAAAAATACAATTCTCATAAATAATTAAATTAACACTAAAAATCCAAAGTTAGCTGATAATAATCTAGTAAAATCCATTTTTATCAATTTAAAAAGAATTGTTTAAAATATATTTAAAAAATATAAAGAAGATATAAAAACTATTTTAGAATATATTATTTTAAATAAACATATATATTTTAACAACAATTTTATAAAAAACTTTAGAAATCTTCAGTTAAAAGTAAAACAAAAAGAAGCAGAAATTGAGAAAACTAAGAAAAAAGCAAATAAAAAAAATTACACAAAATTATTAATAATAATAAATATTTGTTAATTTATAATTAGATACTAAAAATCTGCTAACTTACTTTTATAATCACTTCTGGTAAATTTACCATCAACACCTCTTTTACTATTATTATTATTTTAAAATTATTAAAAACTTTAGCTCCATTTTCTTTTAAAATTCATATTAGAATCCAGATATTCTATCTAAATGATGTTACCAAATTTACTTTTGCCTAAGATAATATAAACTATCTATATAAAAATTCTGAAAATCTAAAAACAGATAGTTCTAATATAGTTGAATTTTATAATATAGATGTAGATTAGACTATTATAATTTTAGTAGATTTAAATACTTTTATAATTATAAAAAATAATAAAATAATTTTAATTTACTTATGACTAAAAAAAAATTATATTAAACTAATAGGAAGTGATGGTTATTTTTTATATAGAAAAATTATTTTAACTAATATTTTAAAAATATAACTAGATGATATATAAATAATAATTTAGGGAAATATAATAATAACAAAATCATACTATTTTTATATTATTTTTTATTAAACTCTCCAAAGCTCTAACTTTTTTTTAATTAGTAGAATAGTTTGGTTAAATTTTAAAAAAGCAGTAATAATAATAGCAGTAGTAACAATAGCAAAACCAAGTAAAACGAATTAAAAACACTAAAAAACTAGTAAAAAATTAGATTAAAAAAATTAAAAAAAATTAGAATATAGTTAATCAATACATTTTCTTTAAAAATTTGGAGAAATTAAAAAAAATTTGTTAATAGTAAGAGTATTAGAGAAGACTATGGTAATCTTCTAAAAGATTATGATAAAGGTATTTTTATTTAAATTTAATCATATACTTAATGTAAGATTGATTAATCTAATAAATAACTTACAATAAAAATAATGTTTTTTTTTAAAGAACATATATCTTATTTAATTAATTAAGTAATAAAGAAGTTATAAAAAATCTATAACAGATTCTTAGCATCTACCTCCAGGCTAAGATAAAAAATATTATTCAAAAAGATTTTTTTAAAAAAGAAAAAAAAATTGATGATAAATAATTAAAGTTGTATATATATATATAAATCTGATAGATTCAAGTTTCAAACCTTTTCAAAAGCATTTTGAAAACTCTGAGCATCTTCTTTCATACTTTCAATAATTCTTTTCACTATTGATTTAGATATATTTGATAAAAATAACTTTTGATGGGGTACCAACTTCTGAACATCTAAGGCCATCTTTTACATGACCCCTGCAACCTCTCAACACCACCAAAGATCCTTTCAGGCTACCAGATTTTTTGCTGATGTTAAAATATAGTTTAATTTTTTAAAAATTAAGTATTTTTTAAATTTTATTAAACAAATAGATTTTTTATATATAATATTTTTATTAACCTGATAAAAGGAATAAGGAATATTAAGTTAAGGGGTAAGTTTTCAGTCACTAACATTATTTTAAATTATTTTTTTTAATAGTTTGTTTAAACAAAAATAGTTCTTCCCAATTTTTCTAATCTTTGTCTTGAACTTCCCTAATCATAAGAATAGTTAACAATTTTATTAAGATGGTATATAATATAGCTTAGCGTTTAAAATCGGGGCGGGAAAAATCGAGTCGGGACGGGGAATTCCCCGGCTTTAGCCAGGGAAAAAAAATTGAAAATGACTTTCCTTGAGTTAGAATATTTTTTAAATTAAAATAAAATTTTTTAAATATTTCTTAAATTAAAATAAAATTTTTTGAATTTTTTTTAATAAGTAAAAAATTTTTTTAAAGAAATTTTTGAGTTTTTTAATTCTGAAATAGTATTGAAATTTGTGTCTCAGGATATCCCGAGTCAAGATAAGAGCTAAGAACTTATCAGATTACGTAATCAAATTACGTGATCACCAAAATTTTTATTATATAATTAAAATTAAAATTTAATAAAAAAATTTTAAAAAAATTAAATTG
>JAJTUB010000127.1:22317-49156 GCA_036971345.1 Dactylellina drechsleri | reverse complement strand
GTAATAAATATTATTTTATTTAAAAAAATTTAAATATTTAATAAAAAAAAAAATACTTTTTGATTTATTAAAATTTTTTTTTTAAGAATATCTATAATATTTTTTAATTAGTTTTTAAGTATAATTTTCAATTTTTTAGTAGATAGCATCTTAATATTCAATAATAATATATTTAGAAAATTATGGAATTATGGGTTATTAAAAAATTAAAATAAAATATTATTATTTATTATTAGTTTAAAAAGCAGCTGTCTATAATTTTATTTTAAAAATTTTAGTTATTTATCTTATTAATAATTTAAATTTTAAATAAAATTAGATTTATTCTATATGTAGAGTAATATTAATTTATTTATAATATAATATAACTTACTGTATTGAGTTTAGTAAATGAGGAGGTAATTGATTTTTATTTAATTTTCTTTAATATTTGTTTATAGTAACTAGATTTTAGATGTTTTTTTATAGATAATATCTTATTATTATTATTATAAAAATGTACAAAAAATATATCATAGATTAAGTATAAAATATATAATTTTTTTATATATTTATAAATAATTTTTTTAAAATTTTGCTAAATAAAAGAGGTTTTAAAAAATTTAAAATTTAAAATTTAATATGGTTTATTATTTTCATTTGTTGTTTATTAAGTCTTGATTTAATTAATTGATTATTATTAATTTTTAATTTCATTTTTACTTTTAATTGTAAAAATAATAAATTTACAGTTGGCTATTAACTGGAAGTTGATCAATGGGTTAAAAGTTATAGATTTAATTTAGGAAAATATATTTAATTTTTTTTAAAAAAAAATTAAATAAAATAAAAAAAGATTGTTATAAAAAAAAAAAAAAATTTATTATAAAATTAGGTTATTTTATTACTGTTACTAACTTGGTTTAAGGTGGTTTAAATCAATTTAGTTTAATTTAGTTTCTTTTATAATATTTATATATTATTTTATAAATAGAGTAATATATAAAATAATTTTTTTTTTTTTTAATATAATTTTGGAGAGTTAAAAATATAAAAAGTAAGATTTATTTATTTTAATTAAAATCTAAATTATTTTTATTAAAAATATTAAAATATTAGTATATTATTTTTTAAATATATAAAAAAATTAAAATATTAACTTTTTAATTTTTAATTTTTTAATTTAAATATTTTATATTATTATTATTATTACTTATAGATTTTTTAGTTTTATTTATCAAATTTATATTATTTTTATTTATATTATTTTTTTTATATTTTTTTTTAAAGTTTTTTTATTAAGTTAAATATTAACTTGTTTTTAATTATTTATTTTTTAAAAATTTTCCAAATGTATTTATACTTAAAAGTTAATTAAAACTAGTTTTAAAAAAATTATTTTTTTTAATTAAATCAAATTTCTTTTTTTAAATTTATTTAATAAATAACCAGTCTTTCTAATCAAGTTTTTTAATAAAAGTAAAATAATTTTCTTTAAAAGGAGGTAGTAAATTATTAAAATTATTTTTTTTTTTAAATAATATAAATTTTAGTTATTTTATCTTATAAATTTTTATTTAAATATTTTTTAGTTTATTTATTAAGATTTGTTTTTTAATTAGCAATATTAAATTTTTAAAATTTTAAACTCTTTTTTAATCTTTATTTAATAATAATTTTTTTTTTTATAAATTTATTTTTAATATTTAATTTTATTTTATCTTATTTACTTTTTGACTTTTTAAATTTTTTTTAATAAATAATATTTAAAGAAGATATATCAAATTTTTTTAATAGCATTTTAAATGTATATACTTTTTATTATAATTTTACTTAATATAGTCAATTTAGGTATAAAAATGTTTGATTTTATTTAGAAAATTAAATATATGGGGAAAATAGGTCTATAGGTAAATTTAAAAAAATAAAATCTAGTTATAAACTGCCTTTTTTTTATAAACCTAGACAGGCTTTTCTTTCTTTTATTTTGATTAAAAATATCATGTATATTTATTTAAAATGATTTTTTTATTATTATAAGTAGACTAACATTATTTATTTTATATACTTATTTTTATATTCTTTGTGCAAAAACGCGTTTTTAGTGTTATATATCAAAAAACAATAAATTTCAAATAAAATATATATAAGTTTATATTAATAAAAATTTATAATATAAAATCTTATAATACAAAATTTTATATTTAATAAACAATTAATATTAATTATTTTAAATATAATATTTTGTATTTTTTAAATAAAGAAATTAATTGTATTAATATATTATTTATAATATATTACAGTTCCAAAATCTAAAATTGTTTAATATTTGAATTAATCTAAATTTATAATCTTATTATATAAGTATAGTAGGGATTTATTTTTAATATTTTGACTTTTAATTAAACCTAATTTTAAAAATAATTTATTTAATAATTTATATAGAATTGAAATTTACAAATTTATTTTATAATTATATATTTTAAATATTAAAATTTCTTAAATACTAAAATAGCTTTAAAAACGAAAACTATTGTTAAATGTAAGTTCATTAAATCTAGAATAGCAGTTTTAATAAAAAATAGAAAAATTTCCAAAATAGCACCTTTCAAAAGGCTATGATAAAATAAGCTAGAAAATAAATTTATTACCAAACCATTACTTTATATATAAAATAATTCCTTTTTTTAACTAAATATAACAATCACTCTTTAAAAAATTAGGAAAATATAAAAGTTTATTGATTTTTTAATACCCAAATCTACTTTTACCCATCTGTACTATAAAATCACACAGGACCAAACATATAACAATAAAAATTTAAAATAAAAACAAAATATTTTAAAAACTGTATAAGAAGTTATAAAATATTTTATTATTAATTATTTTGAGTATAAGTACCCCTTTCTTAATAAATATATTTATAATAAATACTAATTCTCCAATATCATATAGTGATAAATAAGTTTATAATTTATATAAATAAACAAATTATCATGTATAAAAATAATAAATTATATCATTATGTCATACATGTTTTAGTTTTTTAAACTAATAATATTTAACCAGGTAAATAATGTTTAATTTTTTGTAATAATATATTTTTTAATTTATTTTTATTTTTATATTTATAATTTGTAGAATTTGGTGTTTAATACTTTTAGAATCTAGTACTTTCATTTTGTTATATATTAATTTAATAATAAAATTATATATATAGGAAATTATATTATTCAGATATTTAGTAATTTATTTTTATTAAAAAAATTTATGTATTATTTTATATATAAACTAGTACCAATAATCCTTGTTAAAACCTAATTTCTTATTAATAAACAAAAAATTGTTAATTTTTAGGTAATTTTTAATTTAAATGAAAACCATTTAGCAGTCCTTTATGACCTATATTAAACTATTTAGCAATTCCTTATAACCCATATTAAACTATTTAGTAATTCCCTATAACCCATATTAAACTATTTAGCAGTTTTTTATGACCCCTCTTAAACCAATCTAACCTGCTGGTTTCTAAGTTAAAACCAACCCATGTTACACTTTAAATTAATTACAAATAACTTACCAGAGTCTGGTAAAAAACATATATTTTAAATTAAAACAAAATCTTTTGAATTTGATAATCAACAGTCTTATAATAAATCCTAACAGTCTTTTTAATAAAAATAATAACAGTAAGTTGTTAGTTATTAAATATTTATAATTAAATAATAATATTTATATATTTTTAGATTTCGAAAATAAGATTTTAGTATAAGACATTGGGAATCTAATACTAAATGATAAATATATTCTTAGAGGTTTTTAATAATATCCAGAAAAACAACAATAAACCATAAGAAAAGTTATAGCTATCTATTATTTTAATAACTTATATATAAAAATTTAAAAATTCCTAAAATCATACTGTTTAGCTACAATTGCTGGTGGGTATATATTAAACAGCTAGAATCTTAACAATTCTGATATTATAAAAATGTTTTTTTATTAATTATTTAATTAACTAGTAGTATTAATTGAAGATTTTTAAAATTCTAATATTATTACAATCTATCAGGTTCAGTACACCAAACCATTTTTATTTTGTTATAAATTACCATGTCAAGATTTTATCTTTTGTTGAAAAAAAGGATAATAAGAAGCTTTTAACAGATGCTTATTAATTTATACAGAATTGATTTTATATTTTAAAAATTATTACATCAATTAGTTATTTAATATTATTATAATTATTGATTTTGATTTAAAAAATGGTGGATGATAAGCAGACTTCTATAATTTTATAACTATTATTTTTAAAATATTTTTTAACATAATTAATATTTTAAACCAATAAATTATTTTGATAAATGAGGTAATATCTTGCTTACATTTATTTTTATTAGATAATAAAGATTTTTTTATTAATATCTATATTAATTTATAAATATATAATACTCTTTATAATAATAGTAGTTTAATATAAAATCATTAATATTTATACACAATCTTATTTTATTTTGTTTTAATTTAAAAAATATATGTATATTATCTTTTTTTTTTTTTTAAATAAAGAATTTTGTTTTTAATAAATTATTAAAATTACTTTTTTCAAATTTTAATAGTTTGATATTAATTTTTCTTTTTTTATTTAATATTATTCTATTTTAAAATAATTTCTACTCAAAAAATAAGATAAAATAATAATTAATAAAATTTTTTTAACCTTTTAAGATTAGTAGTATCTGATAAAAGATAAAAAAAAAAAAATTAATTAATAAGTATAATTTATATTTATTTAGAACTAAATTAATAAAATTATTTAATTATTAAAAAATATATTAGAAGAGTTTATATTAGCTATTAAATATTTAATTCTTGATACTACCCCTTTATTGAACCAAAATGGCAATACCAACCCTAAAAACAAAATTAATATTAATCTTTTGAATTATAATTTTGTTAAAAGTGAAATAGATAATGCTCTTATTAATTTTATCTTATTAGTTAATTAATTAGAATAATTAAGTCTTTTAACTTCTGGATTTTCAATATCCGCTTCTTAATCTTCAAAGTATACTTGTGGTTTATTAATTTCTAATTTAAATCATAATTCGATTACCAATAATAAGTAAGTTAGATAATGAATTGAGGTTTTATTTTTAATTCTAAGGTTATTTATTAAACATTTATTATTTGTAGTATTCTTCTTTTCTTTTTTAAAAAGGAATATTTTAAATACTAATATATTTAATTAAATTTGATTTAGAATATCTTATTCTTATTCTATATTTTGAAATAAAAATTAAATTTTGTTATTATTATTAGATATTATTAAATCTTTATAATCTAATATTAGCTATAAATAATAAAATAATTCACAAAAAAATATAAAAAATATATTAATAAATAAAAAATTAATAGATTTTATATAAATAAAAAATAAAATATTTATTTAATAATTCTCTAATAAAATTTGGCCAAATAATAATAAAATTTAATAGTATACCAAATATCTATTAAAAACTAAGCCAATAATTTTAACAATAAATTAAATAAATATACTCACTAAAATTATATATTATAATATTTTAATCATAAGGTTAGTTTTGTTATTTTATTAATAATTATCATAATTATTTACAAGAATTTGTAAAGAATCTTATATTAAATGCATATAGTTTTATCAATCTTGATGTTAATATTTATTTTATACATATTAAAAGACTAATTAGTTTAGATTACTTAAATTTTTTAAAAAATAAAAATAAAATAAATTCTTGATTTTTTTCAAATACTAGAAGTTTTTTAATAAATTATAACCATAGGTCCTCTTCTTTTATTTAACTATTTGTGAAGTTTTAATTAATTAATATTAAAAAATTTTTAAAAGTATAAAAATAAAGTATAATTTTTTAATTAATTTGTTAAATACTTATATTCTTGTTTTTAGTACAATCTATCTTTAAATAGGTTTAAAAAATTGAAAAATTAATTAAAGAAATTGATAAATCAATATTAAAATAGCTAGCATACATAGTAAATTAGATATTTAGAAGCATATAACATACTCTATTAATTTAATTAAAAATTTTTAAAAAGTAGCTGATAAAAATTTTTATTAATATTTATAAATATATAATATAATCTTATATTAAACTTCTGAAGTTTACCTTTATTATTAAAAATATTTTTTGAAATATTCTTTTTATTAATAATAAAGAGGTAATTGTACTTGAAAAGCTAATAAATTGATAATAAAAATCCAAAAAAAAACTAAAGGTATTGTATAAATAGTTTTTTTTTATATATTTATTAGTTTTTATATATAATATTTTAATATAAAAAAAAAAATTTTTAATTGAATATTTTCACCTAAATCATACAAACCTGTACTTAGCTGCTGAAAATCTAATTAAAAATTACTATTATCAAAAAGATTTTTAAAGTTATCTTAATTAATAATATCTAAAATTTTATATTAAGTTAACGTTAGTCACCTAGAAGCCAACCACACCTAGAAGCCAACCACTTTTTAGTAAGATACTATATTAAAAAATCTAATAATATACTATACCAAAAATCTGATAGTGTTTAATTAATATTCTACTAAATAAAAATTATAAGCTTTTTTTTTAAAGTTCTATATATATATATATATTAGTGTGGTACTAAGAACTGATATAGGTGTGTAAATATATTAATATATTAATGTGTTAATGTATTAATATGTTAACATGTAGATATACAAGTAAGTAAACACTATAGTAGCGGGAATTAAAAATATAAAATTAAATTATATATTAATTATAGTAGTTATCATTATTATTTATATTATTATTTTCCTTGTTGTTTTTTTTACTATCTTCCTTACTATCTTTCTTACTATCTTCCTTATTATCTTCTTTACTACTTTCATTTATAATCACAGGCTGCTGCTGACTACTATTATAAAATTAATTATAATTATAACTAAAAATAATATTACTACAAGTACTTTAACTATTCTAAGTATTTTGGCTATTCTGGCTATTCTGACTATTTTGGCTATTACAAGGACAACTACAGTTATAAAAGTGAACATTATTAGTAGTAATAAATTTACTAACTATCTTCTTTACTTTTTATCATATTTTTTAATTTGTTTTTATTTCCTTTTTATTTAATTTAATTGTTTTCTTCCTTTATAAATACTTAATTTTATAATTATTAAATATTTATATACTAGTTATCCATAGTTTATTAGTATAATTTTAAGATACCTTCTTATTAGCAATACATAACTAAATCTCTATTTCTTATAGTATAAAGATTTTTACCATATTTTATTCTAAAAGTTATCTGATTTTTTAAATCTATATTTTAATTAATAAGCTAAGATTATAATTTATAATAGCAAAAATAGTATTAATAAATTAATATATTAAATGTAGTTTTTGGAGTATAAATAATAATAATAATATTAGTAGTATGATATCAAACTTTAAATAAATAACTAAAAATATAATAAATACTAATTAATATTACAATTATGATAATACTTTTTCTAGATTATATAGTACTAATCTAATTTCTTACCAAATTGATTTGATAAGGTTGATATTAATAATATTCGCTTGTACTTCTACTAATAATTTAATAAATAGCTGTTTATTAATACCAGTAATATTATTATAGAAAATATTATCTAATGCATTTTGGTATTAAACTATATATACAAAATTAAATCCAATATCTAATAATTATAGGTAATAAGTACTATATAATAGTAGGTAAAAAACAAATATATTATAATATATGCAAAAAATAATGAAGTTAGCAGATATATATATTTTATATTTATTAAGTATTAATATTCTTTATTCTCCTAGTTTTATATTTTTGTAAATTTATAATTCAAACATTTTTTTTAATTATTAGAGTGCTAATATACTATTAGTCCATTTTAATAATAATATTATAAACTTCTAGTTATTTATTATACCAATTATACCTATATATTAATTAAATTGGTAATTATTATTTTTGAAAATAATAAATAAAAGTAATATAATACTACATATATTAATACATTTAATTATCATTATATTTTTTTAATAGCTGGGTTGTTTGCTGAAGTATGACTTTATATTTTGTAATATTATAATCTTTGAGTTTTGTATTAGTCTTATAACAAACCTTTTTTCATCTATATTATATAATCTGGTTTTATTAATCTAATACTAGAGTTTAAAATTTAAGAATAATTAAAAAAATTGTTTAATAAATTTAAAATCATTAGCTTTAATATACTTGTTATTATAAACATAAGAATATGTAATATATAACTTTTTATATTATTTAAGAAATCTAATAATTTAATTAGTATCTAATGTTTAATTAGCTAATTTATTTATTATATAGCAAAGCATATTTATCTTAGGGAAAAACCCCTATTAATATAGCTGTAATATTTATTAAATTAATATTTTTTTAGTTATTATTATTATTATTATTTGTTTTTAATATATAGTAGATTGGTTACTTTTAAAGCTGGTTAACTGGTTTTGTAAAGTTGTATATAATATTTTTAACATCTTTATAATCTTATGAATTGATGATTTATTTTATTTAATAGTATGAATAATTATATTAATAGGATTGTTAATATTATTACAATGTTGATGGTGGCGGCGGTCGGTAGTATTTGCTTGTGGTATAATATTGAAATAAGAGTTGCTAATAATAAAATTAGTCTACATATTAATGCTATAATAATAAAAAATAATATTATTTATTAATTTTGGATTAAGAAATAATATAGCGGTTATAATAATTAGTATATAATTAGTATATGGTATAATTACTAGTATAGCGCTGATTTTTAATACAATGTTGAGTATAAGTAGTTGGTAGCTTAGTAGTAGTATGGTAATGGTTTTTTAATATAGTGTGGTAATGGTTTTTTAATGTGGTGTGGTTCTCGCTAAAAAGTGGTCAGCTTCTAGGTGTGGTCGGCTTCTAGGTGACTAACGTTATAATATTATTAAGATTATTAATTAAATTAACATCACAAATGATTTTTAATAATATAAAATCTTTGAAATTTTTATGGTATAGTTGCTCTCAGACACTCAAAATCTTGTGATAACCACTGAGGATGTAATGCTCGCTAACCTTGAGAAACCTCCAGAAAACAAAAGTCCTCTGGATCCTCTGAATCCTCGGAGGACTGAGAGGACAACACAATTTTTTGCTGATGTAACAACAAACCTTTTTACAAAAACTCTTAATAAAATTCAAATAAAAAAATACTATAAATCTCTTAGGCTTAATAAACTATTTTAGAAGAATTAGAATGTTTATTTAATTTTTTAAATTAAACTCTCTAATATATAAGAATACATAAACTAAAAATATTATAATATAAATAAAACAAAAGAATAGATTTTAATAAAAATAAAAAAAAGAAAAAATATTTGAAATATAAAGAAAAGAAACTAAGCCTCCTTCCAAACTAAAATAATAAGAAGTAAGAGTTTATTTTTTTTTTTTTTTAAACTTCTATACCTATAAGGCACACTTTTTAACCAATTTATTTTTAGTTTAAATATTTTTTAAATTTATTTTTTCTAATTAAGTTATCAAACTATTTATAATTATTATAATTTTTTTATAATTTAAAATAGTTAACAAAGGTGTTGAAGTACTTATAGCCTAACTACATAATAAATACCATTAAATTTAAATAAAAATAAAAAAATTATAAAATCTACTTTAAACAATTAAACTATAAACAAAAAAACTTTAGAAAACCTATAGTCAAAACTTAAGATTCCTAATTATCCAGTTAAAAAAAAAAATAAAGTACATATATCTAAAAAAAGCAAAAATCAAACTCCAAATCAAACCAAATATCACACAAAACAAAAGAATAAAAAGTTAAAAAAAATAATTTAACAAAAATAAAATTAATTATAAAATTCTTTTTTATATAAAACCAAATAAATTTTAAATTAAATTAAAATCTTAATATTAATATATTTTTGAAAATAAAAGAATTAAAACAGTATACTATTTATTTTAATAAAAAAAAAAATAAAAATATAAAAAACCTTATTATTTTAGTATGTAATCTAATTGTTAAAATTTGAAATAAGTCGAATAAGCTAAAATTAGCTAAACCAATTACTAAATTAATTCTGAAAGTATTTATTTAATTTTGCAAATTTACAAGATTTAAATTTACAAAAAGAATAAGAGGTATGATGAAAGGAGTATGTTATCTATTTTTAAAAAATTAAATTATTATAAGTAAATATAAAACTTCTTACATAATTACATCTAAACTCAAAATTAAAAGACTTTTAAAATAAACAAGTATATAAGGTATTTGATAGTAAATATAAAAGGCAGGTTGTTAATATTTTATTTTATTAATAATTATAAGCTTAGGAAGATTATAAATTATATAAACTGTAGCATTTCTTATATATTAAATTAATAAATAAGTTAGTAAAAGTTTAATTTTTATTTTTTTAATTTAAAAGAAAAG
This sequence comes from Dactylellina drechsleri, assembly GCA_036971345.1. NCBI lineage: Eukaryota > Fungi > Ascomycota > Orbiliomycetes > Orbiliales > Orbiliaceae > Dactylellina > Dactylellina drechsleri. The sequence continues at coordinate 38,649 of JAJTUB010000127.1, read as the reverse complement.
AAAAAGAACTTACCCCAAATATATATTTAGTTAATATATATATATTAAATATATTTTCCATTTTATCAATTAATAATTATATACTTTTTTTTATAATTAAAATATTTTTAATAAAAAATAACTACCTTATAAATAGTAGGATAATTTATGATAAAATTAATATTAAAAACTAAAAGGTTTGTGCTAGTATTAAAATATATATATCCAAACTAGAGCTTGTATTTGGGCGGTTACGGTGCCCGCCCATATTTTGCGTTGCGGGCACCCGGACCGTACGGGTTGCCAAGAACCGGTTTTTTTTTGCGCTCAAAACCCGCCGGGTCACAATCAAATGGGCACCCGTTTGCCAAGAAACCGGTGGGTTAAACCGGTGGGCACCGGTTCTGACAAGAATTATCAGATTATGTAATCAGATCACGTGATCACCAAAATTTTTATTATATAATTTTAATTAAAATTAAAAAAAAAAATTAAAAATTAAAAAAATAAAATTGAATTTTAATTAATTTTTTTTTAAATTTAAATTTATTTTTTTTTAATTTAATTTTTTCGATTTTTTTATGAAAATAATTTAAAATTAGGTGTGGGAGATCTTGAAACACGCTAAAACGACTAGTGCTTTTTTAGCGAGTTTTTAAATTAAATTTAATTAAATAAAATTAAGCGCTAAACTGTTTACAAACGAAAAATACGAATTCATTGATTTTTTTTCTGAAAATTCAAAAGTTTTCAAAAAAATTTTGGATTTTGAAAAGTTTTTTTGATTTTGTATATTTTTGAAAATGTTTTGTTGAAAATATAGTCGAATACACTTTCATATATACGTCGTATATGTTGTATATACGCATACGTCGTATATACGTATACGTCATATATACATATACATTGTATATGCATATACATCATACTATATATGTATTTGTCATACTATATACGTATTCGTCATATATGCGTATACATCGTACTATATACGTATACGTCGTACTATATACGTGTACGTCGTACTATATACGTGTACATTGTATATACGTATACATCGTATATATGGAGGTATTGTCGAACTCTAGTCGTGTCGATACGTCTGTGTAAACGGGCACCTGTAAAAAACCTGCTCATTCGGTTAACCTGACCGTTTGGGCGCTGAAATGGGTGCCCAAAACCAAAAAAAAACCGGTGGGTTATGGGCACCAGAACCGGTGTAAACGGTCGCTTGGCGGTGCAAAAAAAAAACCGTTTGGGCACCCACAACACAGTTTTTGGGCGGTGCCCATGGGCGAACCGGACCGGATACAAGCTCTAATCCAAACATTTTAAAAATGTTGAAATATAAAAAAAATTAAATTAAAAAAAGATTAAAAAATTAAAAAATTATTAAAAAATATTAAAATCTTAAATTAAAATTTTTAAGGTTTTTTGTAAGAATCGAGTACAATAGGCACGGGTTATCAAGGTAATACACAAGATGTTTTAGAAAACAAGGTTTTATTTGCGTATATATATATCTAAATTATTACTTAAATTATTACTTAATTTTCTAAATACATAATAATCAAATTACAAATATTAAATAAATACACAGTTTATAAAAAAAAACGGATATAAGTTCTACAAGCTAAACAAAAAAAATAACTTATAAATTGGATAAAAGAAATAACTTATAAACTAAACAAAGAAAATAATTTATAAACTGAACAAAAAAAATAACTTATAAACTAAATAAAGGAATTAATTTGTAAACTAAACAAAGGAAATAATTTATAAACTAGACAAAAAAATTAACTTATAAACTGGATAAGGAAATAACTTATAAACTAGACAAAGAAATAACTTATGAACTAGACATTCTATTCTTATTCTAAATTGTGTTATTTCTATTACATTTTTTTAATTTATAGGATTGTATAAATATTTCCTATTACTATATGTATGGTTTTGTTAGTGTCTATAATTTTTTGTTATAATTTATTATATTATTTGAGTTTTGTTATAAGATTTTTTTTTTAGTATCAACATCTCATCAATACTCTATTTAAATATTTAAAATTTTTTTAAATTTTTTCTGTTGTTGATATTACTTGTTAATTTTTAGTAATAACAAACTTCAATAATTATTTTTTCTTAAAGTTTTTAAAACAGGTTTTAATTTTTCTTTTACTGTCATATTTAAAGCTACTTTTTTCTCAAGTTCTAAATTTTTTAAATATTCTAATTCATTTTCTAAATCAAGTTAAATAAATAGCATCTCTATTTCTTTTAATTTTTAATATTTTTAATATTCCTTAGGGTGTTCCTGTTGCATGGTTGCTAATTCTTAATCAATAGTTTTAAATCTTATTTCATAAAAAGCAATTTTTAGTTTCCAGATCTCTTGCTGAAGGGCTACATATTTCAAATCCTACTAAATACTATTCTAGATTTCAAATAAATTCTTTTCAAAATCAAAATCTATTTCAAATATAAAGAAATCAAAAAATCTAGATTCATAAGATGTCAAGGCAAAAAATTCTTCAAGGCTGGGGAGGGGTATTAATCATCATAATCCAGAAATACTAATTAATTCAGTTACATCAAGTAGGGTGAATAATTCAACCTTATTAGGTAAGTCTTAATACTAAATAACAAAATCAATAGGTGTTGCCATTGAAAACCTTACTAACCAATTTAGTACTAAATTCTTAAACTGTAAATATTCTTTATTTAGGGCCAGATCTATTAAGATATTTTTTATAGAAGATTTGAAGAAATCATCCTAAATATTTAATATATCTAGCAAATTCCTAGGTTAATTTATAGTATCTTTTCTAATGGATATGGTATTTTAGCTGATTATTTATTTTTTGTAAATCAAATAATTTTATAATTTTATATAATACATTACCATTATTATTAATAATAATTAGTGGTGGTTATTCTTTTTAATTTTAATTTAAAAAACCATTATTTTTTAATTTTTATAAAAGGCTAATATAAAATATTGGGTAAATTCTTATTAAAAAAGAAAAATTAAATTTATATACTCTATTCCCTACAGATTTAAGGATGCGAAATGGGTCTTTATTTTTATTAGATAATTTAAAATATAGTTTGGTGACTAAAATATTATACATATCCAGCCAAACCTTATCACCTTTTTTGTAACTAGTAGTTAATTTTCTTTTTTTATTTACCTATTCTTACTATATTTATATAGCATAATTAATTTTAGTTTTAACTAAATCTTATAATTCTTTTATTTTTATTATAAAATCAAAAGCTCAGGTATCTTAAAAAAATATTTCCTTATTGATGGTTATTGTTTTAAAATTTCATTTATAATTGGTTATAAAGAACAAAATCTCTATAATCTCTGAAATTTTATTATTATAACAATATTCAACCATCAGTAACTATTTTATTTAGTTATTTTATTGGTAATTAACATATACTCTGAGATATTATTTAATAATGGAGTTGATTTATTTGGTTTAACCATCAATCTATAGGTAGTATACTATGTTAAATTTATAATAAATTTTTAATTTCTTATTAACCTTATTCCAAAAATTATTTAGAAAATTAATATTTTTATTTAATATAACTTTTTTTAGTATTTTATAAAATTTTTATATATCTTATAAAAATATCTCTGCCAGTTCTTTAACATTAAATTTTTTATTAATAAATAATAAATAAATTATTTTAGATAATTTATATATTATTATTAGTATTATATTATATTTTCTTTATTTTAATAATTTTGTAATAAAGTTAAATAAAATACTATTTCAATTTTTATTTGAAATTTGTAGTAATTGTAATAATTTTTGAGGTATATTTTTTAAAATTTTTGTTTTATAGTAAGTATAGTAGTTATTAATATATTTATTAATATTTTTTGATTTTTTTTTATGTATATTTTTTTTATATGAGTTTTAGAGTTTTTGCTCTTCCTAAATATTTAACAATTAAATAATCATAATATTATGATAATATTTTGGTTTATATCTTATTATCTTATAACATTATTTTTTTTAAATTATGGAATAATTGTTTATTATGTTTTTTAAATTTTAAGATTTCTATTTTAGAATACTTTTTTTTATATATCTTAAATATATGTAAAATGTTTTAAATGTATTTATTTTTTTTATACATTTTGTCTTAATTGGTTTATATTATTAAAATATTTATTTATTAAATTTTTTCTAATAAAATAAATATTCTAATCCAATTTTTTATTTTTTTATCTTTCTCTCCTTTAAAAAAGTTTCTTAACCTTCTCGTTAATATGTCAATTTTAATATTTATTTTTTTTGGGATAAAAATGATTTTATAGTCAAATTTGGATATGTATTCTATTTATTTTATTTGTGTTACACCTGTGGCCCTGGGAGGTCATAGTAAGCTCATTCTGGCTTTTATTTTTCAGTCTTATTGTTCAAATCTTGATTTAAGGAAGTATGTATATTATTAGGAATAATAAAACTATTAGATAGAAAGTGTAATAATAATAAAATAATAATAAATTATAAGTCTGTATTGTATTTAAATTAATTAATAAAGAGTAAGAATTATTTATTAATTTTAATAATAATTTTATATATATAATAATACTTTATACAAATATCAATAATTATATATATCACAAGATTGTTTATATAATTTAAATAAGTATATAATATTTTAAAAATTATAAAATCACTTCTACCAAATTTGTGATTATATAATATTATTATATAATATATAAATATAGTAGTATAAAAATCTAAATAAAACTAACAAATATAATATATAAATAATTAGTTTTTTTATAAAAAATATAATAAAATAGAATTAAAAATAATATAGTATAAAATATAATATAAATAATTTATACTATTAAAACTATATATTTGTGATACTATCTCCTCCTTTTAAGGAATAGGTTTTATGTAGAATTAACTTTTAAAAAAAATTTATTTTTATAAGATGTAAAAATTTATATAAAAATTATATTTTATATAATCAAAATTATTTTATAAGGTTAGTATTTAGTATAGGTATGTTTTTAGTATAAATTATCATTTTATATAAAACTTCTGTTTATATAAGTTATATAAAATAAAGATAATATAAGCAAATAGTACATAAAAAAATAATAATTAAATTAAGTTAATAATTTTAAAATTTAAATTTTAAAATATTCTTATAAGAGAATAATTAATATATATTTGAAATTAAATATAAATGTTGGTAGAATAAGTAAAATGAAACAAATCTTTTTTTTATATTTAATAAAATCCTTATATTAATTATATTGAATGTTTTAATATTTTAATTTTTGTATTTTATAAATATTGTGTGTGAAATAATCATACTTATATAATTATATTTAACTATATTAATTATATTATTTATACTAAAAATAATTAGAAAAATTATTTAATTGATTTTTATAAGTTTATTTTTTTAACTAAAAATAAATTTTACTAATATAATATAGTAAATTGTTTAAATTAAAAATTGGATAAAAAGGAGAAAGAGTTAGAAGCTTTGGAAAAAAAATAAGTGATTATTTAATAAGAATAAATTTTTATTTAATAAAAGGTAACTAAACTTCAAGCTAAAATAATTTAAAAAAAAAAAGAAATTAAAATAATTAAAATTAAAATATTATGAGGTGATTATTCATAATAGCATACTTCATAAACAAAAATTAGTTAAAAAAAAAAAATTGGAAAAAGAAAGTAAGGCAGAAGTCAAACAAACTTTTAAAAATTTAAAAGAATTTAAAAAAAAATTATCAATATTAGTCTTAGGAATTTCAAATTTTAATTATATTAATTTTTTATAATTTTAATCTAAAATTAAATTCTTTTTTAGTTTTCTATATTTTTATTTTATAAATAATAATATAATTTTTTAATTAAAATAAATTTAAATAATTTTTAGGGGTATATTATTTTCTAAATCTAAGAATCATCTTAAAATCTATAAAATAATAATTATTTAATAAAATATTTGTTTTTTTAATTAAATTTATCTAAAATCTTTTTAAATTTGTATTTTATATAATTTTTAAGTTTTAGTTCTTTATTATTTAAATCTTTTTTTAAATTTTCAAAAACTAGTTCTAGAAATAAAATATAAAATGATCAATAAATACATATAAGTTCTAAAATTTCTAATTCAAAAATATTATTACTAAATTTTTTTATAATTATAAAAAATCCATATTTTTAATAATCAAGTTTTTTGCTCTAATATTTTTTTTGTTTAATATATTTAGTAAGTAAATATATTTTATTTTTTTTTTTAAAAAATAATACTTCTATTTTTTTTTAATTATAATAATATAATATTTGTTTTATTATAAATTAAAGATTTTTTTAAAAATTTTTATAAAAATTTTTTATATTTTTAATATATTCATCTATTTAAGAGACTATTTTTTTAAATATTAAAAATAATAATATTATTATTAGGTTTTATCCTCTAAATACCTTATATAGGATATATTTTATAATTAAATATTTAAATATATTATAAATAAATTCAAAGTTAAAAAATAATTTAACCTAATTATTTTATATAATATTCAAGAAATTATGTAATTATATTTTAATTATTTAAATGATTTGTTTAGTTACTTTATCTATTTAAATATATCCTTTGTTAGTAATATTAATTTTAGTTTTGGTTTAATTTCTAATTAAATTTTAAAACTTATTAAAGAATAAGGTGTTTTTATTGTAAATATACTTAACTTATAAGTTGTATTGGTTAAATATTCACTTATTATAAATTTATTCCAGTTATTCTGTAGATTATTTAAAATTCTATAATTCTAAAATTATTATTTTATTAAATTTATAAGTAATAACTAGTACTTCGTCATATATGGTATTAATAAAAGAATTTTTAAATTTTAGTATTTTTTAGATAAAGTTATAAAAAATAACTTAAAATAATATAAATAATATATTATAAAATTAAAATTTTTTATAAGATAAATATTTATTAAATTTATTTTTGTAATATATATTATAAATTCTAATATATTATTTAATATATTATTATATTAGTTAAAAATTTTTAAATTTATTTAATTTTTAAATATTTATAAACTAATATATTATAATATTATTTAATAAGTTTCTATTAGAGATTTTTAGTAAAAATATAATAAAAATTTTTAAAAAAAATAATTCCATATTTAATAGTAAAATATTCTAAAATATTTAAATTATTAGAAAGGATTTAAATAATTATTAAATATTATTTATAATTTTCTTTTAGTTTTTGGGTAAATTGATTATTTAATATATAAAAAGTAATATTAAAGGTTTTATTAATAATAATATTTTTAAATAATTTTCTTTTAAAAATTGTTCTTTTATTTAATTATATTTTTATTATTAAATTAAATTTTTTATTAATAATATTTATTTCTAAATTTTTTTTATTTTTGTAATATATAATTTTTATATTATATTTGCTAAATATTTTTTATTAATAGACTTATTATCTACTAAATTCTTTAGTAGTAAAAAAAAAAATAAGGTTTTTATGATTTAAATATATAATAAAAGATTTTTTAATTTATAAATATATTTTTTATATTTTATAAGCTTATATAATTATTATAAATTCTTTATTATAAATTAAATATCTAAATTTTATAGTATTAAATTTATAAAATAAATAAATGATGGGATACTATTTATTATTAAAATATAATTGGTATAAACATGTGCCTAATATAGTATTTGAGGCATTAGTTTCAATTTTAATAAATAATTTTAGGTTATGAAATTGAAGTATAGGTACTGAAAAAAATAACTATTTTAACATGTTGAAAGTATTAATTTGATTGGAAGTCATGTCAAATTTAGTTTTTATTTTGATAAGTTTAGTTAAAGTAGTTAATATATGATTATATTGCTTAATAAATCATTAATAATAGTTGCATAATTTTAAAAAGGATTGAATATTTTTAATAATTTTAGGTTATAATTAGTTTTAAATAGCTTATACTTTTTTAAAATTTATTTTAATTTTGTTAGTTATTATAATGGCTTTTAGGAATTTATATTTAATAACTTTAAATTCTGTTTTTTTAAATTGGATTTTGAAATTATATTTATTAAAAATTTTAAGAATAAGGATAATATGTTTCCTATGTTTTTCCAGGTTATGACTGTAAATCAATATATTGTTAAAGTAGACAACACATATTTTGTTGATATAATCTTTAAAAATATGATTTATAAAAATTTAGAAAAATACTAGGGCATTAATTAATTTTATTAGTATGATTATATATTTAAATAGTTTATATTAGTATCTGAAAATTATTTTCTAAATATTTTTAAATGTAACCCTAAGGTTGTAATATCTAATTATTATATTTATTTTAGTGAATTTTTTAGCTCCTTATAGTTAATCAAGTAATTCATCTATTCATAATAATTTAATTCAATTTTTAATAATAATAATATTAAGGCTTTGATAGTTTATATATATTCATAATTTTTTGTTCTTTTTTAATACAAATAGTATAAGATATCCGATTAGAGATTAAAATAATTAAATATATCTTTTATGTAAATTTTTTTTAAAATATTCACAAAATATTTTATATTTATTTTATATATAAACATAAATAAATATAAATTTAGGAATAGTATTTTTTTAAAATAATATTTTATAAATAAACTCATTAAATTTCAATAGAATATTTTTGTCAAATAATTTCTTGAAAATTTTAATTTACTTAAAAATCCATTTAGAAATTTTAATAATATTTTTAACAATTTTTTTAGTAATTTCATAGATATTTTTAACCTTAAACCATATATATTTAAAAGTGTTAGATTTATTTCAAAATCAATAATAAATTTTTTTATCAGAAAAGTATTCTATAAATCATAAGTATACTTCTTTTTTTTTTATTCTATAATCATTACTTAAACAAAATTGTCAACAATCATAACAAATGAAATCAAGAGTCTTGTTTTTTCAACTAATAACAAGGTTATATTCTTGTAACCAGTTAAAACCTAAAATTAAATCATTTTTTTAAAAGTTAAGAATATTAATTATTTGTTTTTTATAATATCTATTAATAAAAATAGTTATGGTAGTTTCATAATAAACAATTCCTAAAATATTTCTTCTAAAAACCATAACATTATAATAAGTACCTTTAAGTCATATAAAAAAATATTTTTAAATAATATAATTAATCAAGATATAAAAGGTTTCTACACCACTATTTATAAATACATTAGCAAAAATTCCATTAATAATAATATTAATATTAAAATATTTATCATTGATTAAATTTAATTATTTATCTAATCCCTTTTTAATAAAGTTAGAACTAGACCTCTCAAATTATTTTAAATTCTAAAACCAAACTAGTTTAAAACTTTAGTAAATAATAGAATTATTGTATAACATTCACAAATATAAATTCATTAAAATCTTTTTATTATAAATTATTATAAGCATCAAGGGTAAGTTTCTTTTTTAAATATGACTTTAACCTAATATAGTTCTCCAATAATATTAGTCCATTCTTATACACAGCTAGTACAAACAAAAAATTATTCTTCATAAGCAATATAATAACTTTTACTTTATAAACAAATCATACAATATATTTTAAAAACTAAGAAACATAATCTAATAAAAACCATATCTCATAGAATTCCAAAACAAAATACTTCGTTTTTAAAATAAAAAGTTACAAAGTCTTGTACTAATTCTACTCCATACAAATCTATCATAACAAAATAAATAACTTATTAATAAAATTCATAATAGCTTCTTCACAATCTTTCTACAAAATAATATCCTTCCATAAAAATTTTATCTAAACACATATCACACAAATTCCATAATTTGTAAATATCATTAATTCCATAAAATTAATATCAATAAGTTCCACAACTTTAAACATAATTATCAATAAAAATTAATTATAATAAATTAAATAAATCTTCATATCCAATTTCTTCTAAATTATTTAAAATAACTAATTAATTTTAATAATTCCTTCCTTCACATAAATACTTATTTTTAAGTTTAGTATTAATTTTATTATATATTATTTTTAGTTTTTAATAAAATTTTTATAAATAGACTTATAATTCAAAAAAAATAATTTTAAAAATAATTTTAAAACATATTTCCCTAACTAGTCATCCTAGAACAAATACAACATAAAATTACCATAATTCTCTATTTAAATTTCATCAATATCTAAAATACCTTCCTAAAACAGAATAATTCCAAATTTAATAATATTCATATACCATAAGATTATAAAATAAAAATATAAATTTATAAATAGCTAATTCTAAATCTTCACTTAGGATATATATTAAAACATTAAACATAATATCATCAATATCCTCATTATTTTCTTACTATATAATTTCTTATAATATTTAGAATTTTTCTTCAATTATTAAATATACCACAAGTTCATCTTTTTAAAAAAAAATAATTATTTCATAAAATAAAATTAGCAATTTTAATACTAAAGTATTTTAAATAATACAAATCTATCATACCAGTTCCTTACATTATTCTTATTATTTTTCTAAAACCTTCAATTAGGCAAATCAGACATACTTAGACTAATCTTTTTTTAACTATCAGCAATCTCTAGCAAAATATCCTAATCTATCACAATTATAACAGACAATTACATTAGATTTTAATAAACCTTTATATTATCAATAATTAGTAGTATTAAAATTTATTAAAATAAATCCATATCCTTAATAAATATTATTTCTAAAACAATAATTTTAATAATTATTGTAAAGATAATATTATCCAGTTTTTCCTTATCTTAATATATTATCAAAACAATTTCCTTGATAGTTTTTTTAAAATTAATTTAATTTTTATTAATTTTATCAAAAAATAGAATTATCTATTTATATAACAAAGTTCTGTATTTTTATATAAATCATTTTTAAAATTCTAAATTTTTTTTTAATAATTTTAGTATAAACTATTAGCTTAAATCTTTTTTTAATAAAATTAAAAAATTATACATCATCATATCCTATAAATAAAATATAATAATTAAACTCTTAAAAATAATTTTATATTAAATAAATTTAATATAAAATAATAATTTTATATTATATTTCTTCTTTTTTATTTTTATATTTATATTTTTATTAAAGAAAAGTAATAAAGTAATTAATATTAATAAATATTTTATAAATATTTAAATATATTTATTTAAATTTTTTACTTTTATATTTTTCTTTATTATAGTTACTTTGTTTTTCTAAATAAATTATAAAAGTATAAAAAAATAATTTTTTTAAATATATTCTTATAAAACAAATCTTATATTTATTTATAAGAAATTAATTTATATTAAAAAAATAATAAATTAAAAGCTAATTAAGAAATTAATCAAATTTCTTAAATTATCCTTTAAATTTAATTAAATCTCCTAATTTAGATATTTTGTTAAAATTCTTAATAAAATTAGTTATTTTAACAGTTTTTTCTAGGATTTTTATAAAATTTTCAATATATTAATTAAAAAAATCCATTAGTAATATTAGCAACTATTCTATAATTACCATTTCAAATTATTATTCTATTTATTCTAAAATTTCTATTATTATATTTAAATTTCTAATATATTTTTTTATATATACTAATATCTTGTATATCAATATTTTTTTTTTATATATTCTTCTAAACCTTCTTCAAGTATTTTTTTTATAATTTACATCTTTATATTAAAATATAAATATAATTTTAATTATTAATATATATTTTTTTTATAGTAATTTTAAATATTAGTTTAAAAAATATAACTACTAACTTTTATTCTCTATTAAGTCTTTAATATCCTAATATTTATATAATAAAATATATTTTTTTATTCAATTATTATTTTTATATTTTGTAAAAATAATCATATTTTTTGGTTTTATTTTTAATAAATTTTAAATTTAAAGTGTTTTCTAATTCTATATTTTTAAGTATAAGAAAATCTAACATATATATAAATTTTTTATCTAAATTAAGTTAAATCAGTTAAAATATTATATCTATAACCCTAGAAAATTACAACAAACTCACTCTAATTTCTATTTTTCAATCCTATTATTCAGGTTTTGATTTAAAAAAATATATATATCACTAAAAACAATAAAACTATTGGATAGAAAATATAACAATAATAAAATAATAATAAACTATAAATCTATATTATATTTAAATTAACTAATAAAAAATAAGAATTATTTATCAGTCCTAACAATAGTCTTATATATATAATAATACTTCATACAAATATTAATAATCACATATATCACAAAATCGCTTATACAACTTAAGTAAGCATGCAATATCCTAAAAATCGCAAAATTGTTTCTACCAAATTTACAATTATACAATATCATCACATAATACATGAATATGGTAGTACAAAAATCTAAATAGGATTAATAAATGTAGTACATAAATAATTAATTTCTTCATAAGAAATATAATGAAACAGAACTAGAAACAATGTAACATAAAATACGGTACAAGTAATTTATGCTGTCAAGACCATATGTCTGTGACAATTTGCCTTTAATTAAGTTTCTATTTTATTATAAAATATTTAAGGTTTTTGTGGTCCATTAATATATATATTTAAATAAAAACATTTATCAAATATTATTCCCAATTCTAAAGTACTTGGACTACCACAAACAATTCTTTATCATAAATATTATAATTATATTCCACAAATATCATTTTTTTTAATTTATAAATTACCAGGTGCTATAAATTATTTTTATATTTTTGGGATAGGATAACTGCATAGATATAATTTAAAATATTGATTTTTATTTTAATTTCAAACTTTAATTTCTAATGTTTTAATATTAGTTTTAATGTAAATACTTTTTATAATATTTTAAAAACTTCCTTTTTTCTATTTCTCTAGTAAAATATTCAATTTTTTTAGATAAAATCATATAGTAGTTTTGTTATTTTAATATAATTTTTTATAAATCTTTGATAAAAATTAGCAAAGCCTAAAAATAATTGTACCTTTTTTATAATATTTGATCCTTTTTTTTAATTTTTTTTAATCAAAAATATTTTGTATTTTAATAAAATTCATTCTAATTCCATTATTTTCTACTATATATCCTAAAAATTTAGTTTTTTTTATAAAAAATTCATATTTTGATAATTTAATATATAGTCCAGTTTTTTATAATACTTTTAAAATTTTTTTAATATATTATATATATATTTTTTTTAATATTATTATAAATATAAATATTACTACTAGATATACTATACAAAATTTATCTAAAAAAAAATGGAGAATTTTATTAATATAAACCTAGAAAACTACTGGTATATTTATTAATCCAAAGTATACTACTTAGAATTTAAAATATTTATATCTTATTTTAAAAATTATTTTTTCTTTATTTTTTTTTATTACTCTTATTTAGTTGAATATATTATAGATATTTAATCTTATAAAATAATTTACTTTTTTTAAATAATCTAATATTTTATTTATTTTAAATAACAGATATTAATTTTTAATAATAATAATATTAAATTTCTTTTAATCCATATAAAATTATAATAAACTATTTTTTTTAAAAATAAATAAAATAAAGATTTTTTATAAACTATTTAATTTTCTAATAAATCTTTTAATTAAGTTTTTTTGAATTTATTTTTAAAATTTTTAAAATACTTTTCATTTATAAGCTTTAATAGTTCCTAAATAAAATAAATATTTTTTAACATTTTAATTTTTATATCTCCTAATTATTTTAAAAGAAGTATATCTTCTTTTTATTTTAAAAAAGTTTTTTTAAGATTTTTGAATTTTAATAATATTTAAATAAGGTTTTTAATAATAATTTTGGCTAAATTTATTTGTTTCTAGTCTTTACTTATATCCTATAAAGTTATAATTAATTTTTATTTTATAATTTTTTTAAAGATTTTTATGTTGATTACTATAATTTTTGGGATGTAGTTGAATTTAACTTTTATATTATTTTAATTAATTATAATTTTATATTTCTTATATTATAATTTTCCGAGATTAAGGTTTTTAATAATATTTATTATATTAGTTTTTATTATTTTTGCATAATTTCCAATTTTTATTATAAATTAAGTTATTTTTTTGATCAATTTTTTATTATTATTAAAGTATTTTATAATTTTAAAAATTTATTTTTTATAAAATAGAAAGTTATTTTTAATTATGAATTAATGATTTATATATATTCCTATATTACTATTATTTAGATAAATAAATGTATAAATAGGTTTCTAGAAATTAAAATATAATATAACGTACCTCACCGGGAAGCGGGACACACCAGGAAGCGGGACACTTACTCTAAGCGAGAAAACCACACCAAAGAAATCCAAAAATTATACCAAAAATCCATTACTAAACCATCAACCGACCATTAACCTACCATTAACTTTTGTTATGTCCATAATTACAACTATGTGTTATATATTGTAAAAAATGTCGTAAATTACATTATAACTATTATACCTAACGATATATACAAAAAAACTGATCAGTTTACTAGTGCGGTACTAATAAACCATGTATTATATTTAATATTATACATGTACATACCGCCTATTTTCAATAATAATTTTAAAAACAACTATAAACAGTACACAACCAAAACACATACTATATAATAAACTTGATCTTCTGGATTGCATACTGTTGGATTTATAATTTTACAATTTTTTTTGATAATTTTATCGTTGATGGAAGTTGATGGTTGATTGACGCGTTTGGTAATAAATTTTTAATATAATTTTTGGATTTCTTTAGTATGGTTTTCTTGCTTAGAGTAAGTGTCCCGCTTCCTGGTGTATCCCGCTTCCCGGTGAGGTACGTTAATAAAAATTTTTATATAAGATTTAAAAAAAATTTTTATTTTTTCAAAATTTAAACAAGAAAATATATTCTATAATATAAAAAAAATTTATAATATATTTTAAAATTCTTGGAATTTATAAAATAACAAACTATTCTTATTTTTTTATATATTATAATTTATAATTAAATTTTTTTTTTTTTTATTTTAAATTTTTCTTTAAACTATATTTTATATTTATAATTTTTTATAATTTTTTTTATTTTTTATTAAATTTTATTATAAATAACTTTTTATAAATTTTGGTTTTATATAAAATAAAGGTTTATTTATTAATATTTCTTGTTATTTATTAATTTTAGTTCAGGTTGAGGTATTGTAATTTATGTGGATAAAGTTTTTTTTAGGTATTAGTTGGTGTAATAACTTTTTTTTTTATTTTTTATTTTTGTAATATATGTATAAATTTAAGGTTTGGTGTTTATTTTTTTCTTTTTTGGTTAATTGTTTTTAGATATGTCTAATGGATTGATTTATTGATTTTAGGTTATAGTATTGATTTTTCTATGTTTATAGTGGTTTATAAAATTAAATTTACTAAAAATTTTTGTTATTTTTTAATTTAGCTAGTTTTATTAAAGTAGATTAATATTGGTTTTATTTTGAGCTTTTTTCTTTGAGTTTAGGATTTTTTAATTATTATTTAATTTCTGATATAGAGTTGTGAAATTATTAATATTATTAGGAAGTTTATTTTTGGTGATGAGGAATTTTTCTATTTTAATATATAATCTATTTTGTAAATAGGTAATTTGTGTAGTGTTATTATAATTAAATTGTTTTATTAGTTAACGAAATTTTGTTAAATAAGTTGAAAATGGTTTATTAGTTTGTTTGAAGATCTGTAACTCTCTTTTTATAGTATTAGTAGAATTTAGGTTTTTAAAAGTTTTATTAAACTATTTAATAAAGTTGGTATAAATAATTTAACTGTACAAATCAATATTTTTATTATATTTGTTAAAAACTAGTTTTTAAAAATTATTTTATAATAAACTAACTACATATGCAATTTTTTTTTAATAAATATTAAATTTTATAAATTCTTCTTTATATTTATTATTAAAAATTTTAAAAAAATTTCTTAATTAGTAGGGTTTACTGTTATTAAATAGTTTAGGGTTAGGGAATTTGATTTTATTAATAGATACTATAATTAACATATTATTAATTTTTAATTATTTAAATATAACAAAAAAAACTTTAATTTAAAATATAATAAATTTTAAGATAATAATTTAAACTTTGGTTACTTCTCTAAATATATATATATTTTTTTTAAATATTTTTAAACTAAATTTAAAAAATATCTTAAAATATTAAATTAATAAGGTTATAAAATAACAAAATGTCATGCTGCGCATGATATATGGTTCTCGAGGCG